>LR137267.1:5751-17563 GCA_900659605.1 Tisbe holothuriae | reverse complement strand
CAGGGGGAATAGCCGAACTACTCTGGAGTAAAGGCTGCTAATCAGCTTATGTAATGAAAGTAAACTGTCATACGATCTCTAGAGAGCTCTTAATTCGTTATTTTAATGCATGAAGCAATGCAGTATGCATTTTAGACCAATATATTTGCAACAAACATTTGTGTACACTATACTTGGCACCCGTGGCATTACAATAAAGGTTACTGTTAAAAATTTAAATTAGTGGCGGGAAAAGTGCGTCAAAGCATACACATCAAGTACACATGCACTGAAGTATAGTACTCAGTGACTGACTCCTCAGTGACTCAGTCTCTTTATTGAGGGCTGAGAAGGGGAGTGAAATCGTCACCAGCACAGTGGTTTTGTAAGTGCCATAATGCAAATTAATTATTTAGAGTCTGATGGAAATTCGTCATTATTGTACCTCCAAAAAAAGACACATTTTTAAAATAAAAAAATAGAGTATAGTCCACTGTGCACTTCTCTCTGGATTCAGTGAGTTATTCCTTTTTTCTATAGTTGCACACAAGATCAATGCGCGCACAAGACTTTGGGAGCAGGGTTGCCAGATTGAAGATTTTTGGCCCCAGAATCAAGAATCTGGAACCATTTTGACCTCCTTGGGGACACATAAAAATTAGATGCGGCAGAAATCAATGTAGTAAATAAATATTGGCTTATTTAGTGTTTGGCAATATTTTAAAGTTTTTATGTAATAATTGGTAATTTTTTAAATAACATTTGACGCTTTTTCTTCAAAAACGTCTGTCAACCCTGAATTGGGAGATTGTTATTGTCTCCTTTTGGTGCACGTGCACCAAAAGTACAAGCATTTTCGCGCCCAAGTTTTGAATCTTTATTAATGATCTTAATTACTCTACACTGCCTGTCACGATCATTGTATGCATGATTATATTAAAAACAAATTATTCTTATGGACCATATCCCTAGCTTAAGACAATAAAATGTTGTATTACATGTGTTAAAACAAACGTGGGACTCTTTCCTTCTTTGGTCCCCTTATAGCAGAATAGTTCGGCTATTCCCCCTGCTGAGGGCCGGAAAAGTCGCTCAGCCGAGCCTTCTCAGGCTGAGTTTTGGCTTCGGGGGAATATACTTTCACCCAATAATTGTTTATCATTTGACCGAAGTGGTTTTTCCTTTGGCCGAATTTACCGTGTCCTTTTGAACAGCTAATAAAAATAATAAATATAGCTGTTCATGAACCTCTACTCCGCCATCTTTGATTTTAAAGAAAAAGAAAATCAATCTGGGGACTCTGAACGTGCAGGGACAAACTACGTAGAATGCACCTTTAGTTGGCTGCGTAGAACAGCCCACAGATCTCGAATTTTGCGGAACCAAATGACGCTTTGCTTCATGAAATGATTAGAGTAAAATGAGGTTAAAAACGGGGCCAAATTATTTAACAAAGAAGCCCTGCGTAAAAAGAGCCCTCAGATGCGAGGTAAAACTGTTATAATTAATTATGTATTGACTCATCATAATACTTTAGATCTAATTTGCCAACCCAGAGCTAGCAATTTTTTATCCTGCCAGTACGGGCCTGCAGGGAGCTTACCCCACGGAAGCCCAACTTTGGAGGCCTTGATAGTTAATTACACCCTTGTCCTAGACTTCGGTCAGAGGAAAATTATTTTCGGCCTTTTTACAATTGGATTTGGTCTTAGTATAAAAGAATTCGGTCTTAGGAAAAAGTAATTTTGTCTAAATGACTTCGTCCAAAGTATAGTGACCCTTGGCTTCTACCCAAGGAGCACGACAAATTGTCATGTTCTACGCTTCTACCTAAGGGTCCTCTTTCTATGAGAGATTCGTAGAAAGAGTATACCAGTCCTACGCCGAAGGCGTAGGTAGAAGCAAAGATTCAGCCTGAGCAGGCTCGGCAGGACAACTTTTCAGGCCCTCTACAGGGGGAATAGCCGAAGTACTCTGGAGTAAAGGCTGCTAATCAGCTTATGTAATGAAAGTAAAGTGTAATAATTTATGATATATATATGACCGTTTTTCATCATATTAATGCATTAGGTAGGGCAGAATGTTCTGTAGAATGTGTTCATTTCTTTGATACAAACTTGTGCGTACTATGCACTGGGCATCCGTAGCATTGCAATAAATGTCCCTTAATAAAATTCAAATAAGGCCCGCCAAACGTGGCACCCTATGAGTGGGAATACGACGCACATTACTACTGATAGAGAGGAAACGGTACACCAAGCCAGGCAACCAAAATTGTAGCCATTTATTGAAGGAGCGAGCAAGGTCTAATTGTAAGAGTTGCTTAAGCGAGGTTCCGTTACACCAAAATAAACATTCCGTCGTGTTGATTTTGAACGGTGTTTTGGACCTCGCTCGCTCCTCTTTAGTACTGTTTGAAAGAGAGAAGACTGAGTACTCAGTAAAGAGAAAATGCTTCACGATTTCACAAATCCTGCCCCTCTAAGAGTAGTAATGCGGCATGCGTTCCCACTCATAGGTGGCACCGCATTGGGTACACATGCACTGAAGCAGCGTTGGGTACACGTGCACTCATAGCCACTGAAGCAATACAATACACACTTCTCTCTTTTTTTTATTGGAGCCACTGACTTTATAATAAATTAATAACAAATACAAGATCAGTGATTCCATACGGTGGGCGGACGGACGGAGCCATGGGCGGAGCTCTTTTTTCTCTGAGAGCACAGTGGGTCGGGATTGTCATATATTTACAATTTACAATTCAAAATTAAATCTTTAGTGTCTGTTCAAAACGCACAACTTTATACATTCAATACATATTATTTTTACTCCTTTCTTTTTAGTCCACTGTGGGGTTTCTTCATCTCCTCTTCTCTCTCGGACGACTGAGTTTCTCTTAAGTGCATGTGTACCGACCATGGACCTAAGACAACACTGACTAAGCTATTTTCGCGCCAATTGTTTGAAGTCTCTTCAGCGACGTTTACTACCTTACAGTGGCTGCCACGTTCACTGTATGCATAAGTATAGGAAAATCGAATCAATATTAAGGTTAATAGGCATATCTTCAAACATTAAAAAATGGTACAAAGTAAGTTATCCACAATATAAAGCACTTTACTTTCATTACATAATGTGATGCCTGACAGTTCTAGCCCTTTAGTTCGGCGCTTCTCTCTGCAGAGGGCGCAAAAAGTCACACAGCCGAGCCTGCTCCGGCTGAGTTTTGGCTTCGAGAGATTGTTGCTAGGGTTGCCAGATTTGGAGATTTAGGTCCCAAAATTAGCAAAATTGGTACCATTTTAACATCTTTGGCGCCCGCAAATTATATTTGGTACAAAAATCAATGTAGTAGAGAAATTTTGGCTTATTTAGTGTTTGACACCATTTTAAAGTTCTTCTTTACTGTTTCACATTTCGAAAGAATTTTTGACCCATTTTCACCAAGATCATCTGTCGACCCTGGCTGTTGTTTTCCACGTTTGACGTTTCACATGCAAAGAATTTGGAATATATATTTTCCTACTTCTATGTTCACATGTAACAATATCAATCTCCCCACACAACGCACAGCCTTTCATAATTAATTGCCTTAATTGGTGTTTAAGACCTCCGTCAGTGTTCCCGTTCTTCAAAGGCCTTTTCAAGGTCACGCGCACCCTCATCCCCGACCAAGTAAGTCTACTCTTAATAACTCACAGTTCTGTGCTTCACCTTCACACGGCATTGGCCTTTTAAAACGCGAACGGGCAGCACAGTTTCTGCAAAGTGCAAACAGTGAACAAATGTACGCGAGGGGAAACCTCGCCACAGCAATTTTGTAGATATTTTTGAGTTTCAATGTTTCTCTGACGTGACAGTGACGTCTCATAAAAACCATCAAACTGACCATACATTTGCCCGATTTTGCCGTATAACCGTATTAATGTGTATAATTAATATATGATTGGTTAATAAAACATAATCACATTTATTGCAGGGATACACTGCATCACAACATGAACCGGTTCCCAGGGTAAGTTTAATTGATTTAATTCGGACTAGGAAATCTCTGTACATGAACAAACCCCATAAGGTAGCGCCTTTTTGTAATATTTCATAACTGCCATTGAGTAAAAATATTGCAATTATACGTATCTCCAATTTTTTTTGATATACTTGAAATGAAAGTGGAAGTCAAGCAATTCTTCAATCATTAAACAAACTCCTTTTATTACACATCTATAAAAGGGGACCACATTATAGTGCATACCGTAACCTAAATTGTTTCACCATATATTTAGCGTTTTTGAGGCCTTTTGAGCCTGGAAGCTTTGCTAAAAAAATAAAGTTACTGCAAAAGGAACTTGTGAAAAACACATTTTGCAAGGGCTTGTTTTAATAGGTAGCGCAGAGGTAGTCCGAATTTTATTAAATAATTAATTCGAATCGCCATTATAATAATTGGTCCGAGAACTCAATGTAGTTAGACCTACACTGACTTGCATTGTCAGAACTAGTTCGAATGCCTCAGTTTACCTAGTTCGAAAAATATTGTTCTAGTCTACCAAGTTCGAAAATACAAGTATATATTGTGCCAGGGTCATTTAAAAAAGCACCTGCATTAGTTTTTTTCTCTTTTTACAAATAGAAAAATGTTAATATGTATAGAGTGCATTACTTAATATACTGTATAATTTAATATAAATATACACAGCAACTTTACTTTCTAAGTTAATATGTCTAATTGGAAAGGCTATAAAGATAATTAAACAATTTCAAACATAGTATCTAACTACATTTAATTATATTAACCCAATAGGTCTTAAAGTTAAGTAATAATATTTTGCCCTACACTGTTTTTATAAATAACTTTAATTTTACAGGCCATGCATTGTACTGTACCTATGTGTAGTATACTTGGAACGGATTCAAAAGTAGGACTAACTATTCTGATCAATTCGGACTAACTATTTCAATGTTACTTTTTTCGAACTAATTCATATTTGAATTTCGAACTAGTTCTTCAATGCACTCAAACTAATTAAACTTAGCCATTCGGACTAATTATTTGACTTGTTTCGAACTATTTAGCTCATATCCCTTTTGCTTACATACCAAACTTTGTCATGAACACTGTCTTTATGATGATTCAATTCACTAGCTAATGTGAAAATAACTTTTGCATACACACCAAACTTTGTCATGAACACTGTCTTTATGATGATTCAAATGACTAGCTAATGTGAAAATACCTTGTACATGCACACTAAACTTTGACATGAACAATGTCTTTATGAAAAATTATTTCGGTTCAAAGAAGCTATTCTAGAACACTTTAAGATAGTACATGACACCATATTTTGCTGCAATGCATTTAATTCATTTAAAGTATTAGTCTAGCAGCACTTTCAAAGTTGTATTTAATATTTAGTCACATTTTAAAACATATTTACAAAAAAATGACAAAGGTTTACAAAGGTTCACAAAGGCAAAGAGTGTTAATATATTTAGTTTCAGTGTTCACATAAGAGAAGATCATATTATATACTCAGAGTTCCTTCTTAAATACACTCTCAAACTACACAATGTCACATGAGAAAGGTTCATAACAGTGCAGCAGTGTTCAGTAAGAGGTACTGTATGCCCTAAATATTCCTATACTATGAGTTCTTTCCAACAAAGCAAGTCTGACAAAGTAAGGCTTAATCTAAAAGATGCAAAAGGGTAGGACAAAGTAAGGGTTCTGCCAGCAGAAAGAGAGTAGGACAAAGTAAGGCTTCTTAAAAATGGAGGTAGGACAAAGTAAGGCATAGGCTGGTAGGACAAAGTAAGGCTGAAAATTCGAACAAAGTACGTGGAGCCATTTTAACTGGGCCATTGCAAGGAGACTGGTAGCCGCTTGGGTCCTTGTCTACCTGTGCATGGTCAAGGGCATCACTGAGAACCCCAAAATAGGCGGGGCCGGGGGTTACTGCATTTTTAAGTATCCATTTGCCAGTGCAGCAAAATGATAAGCCTGGTTAGTGCTACAACAAACAACATTCCCTTATATTCATAGTTAAAATCCGTCTAGAGAGAACAGAACATTTCATCTTCTCCATCCTCACAATCTTTAAATGAATCACAGGCTCTATTGTACTCAATCTTGTATCCATTGTGACACTTGTACCATTCACAACCCACTTCATCACTCCCATCCTTGCAATTGATGGACCATTCACCATTGCATTGTTCTTCAATCCGGATGAGTTGGCCATTGGCACAAGTAAATGTGGGCTCTAAATGACAATATTATTTGGTCAGGACTCAGGAGGTTAAAATATACACATAAGTGATTCAGAAGCTGCCCAACATTTAACTTACTTACCAGCCATAACTCTTATTTAACTTTTGTCACAGCCTTTTTTTGGCTAACTCACCAGCTATGGCTATGATTTCTAAAACAAGATAATGTTTGTGCTAGGTTTGTTTGAATAAAATTGACACATAAAATTAAGCCCATTTTTAATTTAGTGATACATTAATGACTATTGATGGTGGCATTGAAGTGAACTAAATGCAAGATAGAAACTCAGCTCTTACTGTCATAATAGGTGTTATTTTCACATCCCAACTGCTCATCAGAGAAGTCTTCACATTCCAAAATACCATTGCATTCTACCACAATGTCATTATCTGCAATGTTTGCCTCTGCACATGTAAATCTTTGGCACTGGCTGTGCTCATCAGAGCCATCTTTGCAGTCCACATACCTTGTGAATCAAATATACAGATCATTATGGAGTCGCCCAATTTGATATATTTCATGCATTGATTTATTCAAAATTTATTAACCTTAAATAACAAATATGAACTTAGCTGCTGAACAAAAGTTACATTAAAGAGTACTTTTATGAACTTAGTTTAGACAAGCTCTATGGGTGTGGTCAAAATAACAAATTTAGCTACTTTATAAGACTATTTGTTGTATTCATTGTTAATGCTTATTGTTCATAAACTATTTGCATGATTATTGCATACCCATCACATCCATACTTTTCCCCTGTACATTTATACAGAGCACAATGCTCAGTCTCCCCAAGAAAACGCATTTGCCTCTTGAGACATTGTAACAATGGCAAGCAGTCTTGGGGCTCTTGTGAAAGAAAATGATCCATAGGACATTCCATATTGCAATTATCATAATGACTAGAAAACACATGGCACTGGCTGTATAAAATACACAAATTCTTTGTCCTTGGAAAGGAGTCTTCATAATCATGATCAAAATTGTCATTTTCCATATAGTTACAGATGCTATTGCATAGACTCTCATCAGACATATCAGTACAGTCTATGACACCATTACATACACCACTGTGATAAATCTCTTCCTTGCCATTGCCACATTGGAAGTTGCAGATTTCTTCATCGCTGCCGTCTCGACAATCATTAACTCCATTGCATACATTATTCCTAGCAGTTGTTAGTTTCCGATGTTCTTTGCATTGAAAGAAACATTCTTTCTCATCAGAGCCATCATCACAACTTTTCATGCCATTACAATTATACCCTGGAGCAGTGGTGCCATCAACACATTCTACAATATTATATGGGCAATCACTGTGCTCATCTGAGCCATCAATGCAATCTTTGTACTTGTTACATTCAAAGAATGCTGGGAAGAACTCATCTCCTGATTTGCAAATGAACTTGTCATAGTGACAATCAATGTGTTCATCAGTTCCATCTAGGCACTCCTTATGCTGGTTACATACTTTCCACATTGGAATGTACCTATTGGTATCACACTTAAATTTCTCATAAGGGCAATGTTCATGCTCATCTGAATAGTCACCAAGAGGGCAATCTGAGAAAGTATTACACTCCATATAAGCTGGGATAACAGAGCCTGACTTGCATTGAAAGTAATCATATGGACAGTTAACATGTTCATCTGAACCATCCAAGCACTTCCTATACAGATCACATTCAATATCAATTGGATAAACCATTTTTGAAGTTTTACATTGGAAATAATCATATCCACAAGCTGTATGCTCATCTGAAAAATCCTTACAGTCATGATTTCCATTGCACTCCATGCTAGCAGGTATTGCTTGTATTCCATCATTGCACTGAAACATTTCATATGGGCAACCAGCATGTTCATCTGATAAATCGCCACAATCATGATAACCGTCACATTCTCTCTGGATAAAAATTGTTTGACCATTGGTACAAGCATACTTAGGACAATTTTCTATATTTTCATCAGAACCATCACTACAGTCTGACCATTCATCACACACTTCACTCAAGGGAATGATTTCTTCAAAATTTGATTTGCAATGGAAGTTATTATCACAGTGTGAGTGTTCATCCGATTGGTCTTGGCAATCGTATTCCTGGTTGCATTCCAGTTCCTTTGGGATTACCTTTTGCTTGTCAAGGCACTCAAACATGGGGTATCCACAGTCAGAGTGTTCATCAGAGTAGTCGTCACAGTCGTATTGTTGATTACATTCCTGAAATAAATGGAGCCTTTGTCACCTAGTTTCTGCTAATGTACACTTGGTTCATATATGAACACAGGGGCGGGAGCGGGGGGATCCCCCTGGCGATTTTTTGCCCCCCTCCCTGGGATTTCAACAATCCTTTGCCGTATCTGCAGTTTACTAAGTAAAGCAGAACTTTTTTGACCTAAAATCAAGCAATCTCCGCTTAAAAAGTAGCGGCAATTTTGAAATATTTTCAGCCAAATCCCAGTTTGGCCTGACACCCCCCGATTTTTGAAAATTTTGGGACCTGCTAAATATGTAATATATTCAAATTTCGAGCCCACTGTAAAAGCAATTTTGAAATATTGCTTGTTTTAAGGGGGTAGCTGTGGTCGCAAGTAGCTTGTCTTGATTCCCCCCAGCGGCATAATGATGAAAAATTGTGATTGCTGCATGCTATTGCAATGCACCTGAATAGGTAGTGCGCTAAAATATATAAAGAGGAATGCATAGCAAATATATATTTAAAAAAAGACAGTAGTAGGAACATTGTTACCCACCAAATCTGTACTGATCAACTGATTGTTCAAAACACATGGAAAGTAGCTACAGCCAGGGTGTTCATCAGAACCATCTATACAATCCTTTTGTCTATTGCACTCAACATTACTCTTACGAAGTTCTACAGAAGACAAATAGTGTAAACAATACAAGTCATTTAGCTCTTTAGAAATATATTTAGCTCTTTATCAAGATAAGGCAAGTTGAAGTTACCTCCAGAGCCACACACAAAATATGGACATCTGACATGTTCATCACTTTTATCAGGACAGTGGTAAAATCCGTCGCATTCCTGACTTTTGAAATAGACCGTCCCGTCTGCACATGATGTTGTTCCTGGCTGTTGTTGTCCATAAGCGAGGTCAAAGCTATTTGATACCATGTTATGGAACATACTGTTATACAACTAGCTCATCACATACCTTGTACATATAAGTAACAGCTTGTGAAAAATCATGTTAAACTTTTCACTGTTCATGTCTATTTTTTTGTAAATTTCAATTCGAAAATTATTTTACTACAGCCATTTTGTAACGTGTCTCAGATGTATTCCTTATTAAATTACACGCATGTTGTTGGAACTAAAGCACTTTAGTTGGAACACTGAATCGGCATTTTTCTGCTTTGGCCTTGGAAAAGGGAGTACACACTAAGGTCTTGTCTTTGTTTAATTTTTTATTAAGGACGTGCGAAAACCGAATTCGGTTTAAATAAAAACCAAAACCAACGTCGGTTTTGGACACCATGTCGGTTTTCTAGAAATTGGACTTTTGAAAATTTGCCAGGGATATATAATTATGTATTACTTATTAAGTTTCAACACTGGTAGAGGTAATTTTGGCAGATCTTTACAAAAAGAAAAACATCAATTACTATCTTGGGTACAAAAAATTATATAGTATTTCTATTAAAAGTACTTTACCCTACTTATAGCCCAACCAGACGAAAAACCGCTGTACAGCGACAATCTATTGATTTCTCAGCACTGAGCCTCATGTAAATAGTGGGAACTCAGAGCTGAGGAACCAATAGATTGCCATTGTAAAGCGATCAAATCTATGTCGTCTGGCTGGGCCATTAGGGGCTGACCACACAACATAGAGACCCAATAGACAGCGGTGGTGCATCGATGGCGCATCAATGAGCCATCCATGAGCAGGCAATATAATCTGATATTGGTGAAAAATTGGTTTGGAATCCGTTATTGGCCAAAAATCAATGTGCCATCAATGCGCCATCAATGAGCAACCGATGTCTATTGGTTTTCCTCTATTAGGTGTGGTCAGCCCCTTAATGTACTTATTTGTACATTGCTACTTGCTAGTAAGGAAAAAACATAAAAACGGAAACCCAAACCGAAAAACAGAAAACCCAAACCGACACCGACTTTTTCACATACCAAAAACCGACGTCGGTTTGTATTTCTTAAAACCGCACATGATTAATTTTCTTTTTTTTACTCCCAGCAAAGTGGCCATGTACTGCTTTAAAAGACCTTTCCTATAATTAAACGAGGAAATTGTCAATATTAAAGGTCAAGGGCTAAAATATATTTACGCACATTCGAGTAATTGTATACTTATTGTTTGCCAATGTATTAGCATTAATGACCCAACTTCAGACGACTCTTTACTACGGTAACATAAAATAGGGCTTTTACGGTGACAATTATTTTTTATTTTATGAACTAAGTAACATTATCTTGGGTCTCAAATTACTACTTACTGTGCACAAACTAAAGTATACTGCGTACTCGCACAATAAAGTAAATCACAAATTGACAATTTAGAGAACAAGATTGAGTGTATAAGATTTATATATTTGCCCTGTACACATTGAAATACATATTGCTGCTACTACTACTACTCTTGGTAGAAAGTTTAATATATAAAAAAGGTCAAAAAGCTGTGTGTTACTATGAGTTCCCTTTTAATTAAATAAATGTTCAATGTTCAGTTTAATTGTAAAACAAATTAAAACAAATTAAGGAGTTCAGTCAGTAAAGGTACTGTTTGAATATTGCAATAATATACCATTAAAAGCTTATAAACTATGAGCTCATTAACTAAATTTAATGTATAAATAATGCGCCAGGATACAGTAACTACTGTGAAGAATATGTTTACCGTCGTGTTCCCTTTAAATTACTAACTCTGTATGTGGTGAGAAAAATCCTTTTCTCAGGCTTGAACCATAATGGAAACATTAATATATGGAACACCCTTGAATGTGTTTGAGTGTGCTCATGACGAGGGTTTAGAGTTTTAGACTAGAGTATGAGATTGCAATAATTAGTTTCATTACATTAGAGTGATTAGAACAATACAAAGAATATGTTCCTGATAAAATGTATGCGCATGTATTCCTTTCTGCATAGGTACATAATATTATACGTATAGGAAGGGGGATTTAAACCATCCTATTCCAGTACATTGACTTTCCCCAGTGTGACTTCAGTCACTGCCGACTTTTTGCCCCTCGAACTTTAAAATTCCGCTTGGCTTTGCGTTATTCGAAAAAAATAGGTTACATACCTTGAGAAAGGTAACCACGCATACATTAATCAATAAATTTTAGTTCATATAACTCCATTACTATCGAAAAATAAGCGATGCCCCTTAATATTTGACTCTAAACTCCTTAAATCCAAGCCTGTAAAAGGAATTATAATATAATAAGAATTGCGGAACATTCGGCAATAAAATAGAAAAAGAAACTTTCAGAACCCATTCAAACCAGTTTCTGTTTAACTTTCTTCATGCTAATCCTCCCGTTAATTGTGTTTGAACTTTGAAATCGTTTTTGTG
>LR137262.1:0-14638 GCA_900659605.1 Tisbe holothuriae | reverse complement strand
AAGACAAAGGGAGGATGAGTCCCTCAGCAGGTGACACGTTCTCCCATGCGTCTGAAAGAGTGCGCTCAAGATCTCATAAAGAGTGCGCTTAAGATCTCGACAACAATTCCAATTTGCTCCACTACGGAAAGCCATAAGAGAAATCAAATTAAGTACCACAACTGGTACGTGAACGGGAGGCCAAGGAGCATAGCTATACTGTTTATTATGTCTACTAAATACTGAGAGTGCAAAGAATGACTGGAATCATTTTTACTTATTTTAATGTCTCCCTAATGCTACTTAAAGCATACGTTATGGCATTTTGGGGGTTTGTAAAGATTCTTTCAACTCAAGATCTTGCAGAGAGGCCGGGAGAATTCTCGGAAAAAATGAATTTGCCTCACGCAACTTGCCCATACCAAATTTTTCAGCTTATAATAGTTCTAAATGGGGACACATCCTGTCTTCTCTAATATCCTTGTTAGAAACATTGGAATAAGGAACATAATATTGTGTTTTCCCGCTCCAACTATGTCACTCAATTTATTTTAACCATCTCTCCTACATTTGCGAATTGCAGTTCTATAAATGCCCTTCCGAGGGAGGTCAACATACTCAGTAAGCTATGTGGCTCAAGACCACTCCGTTTAATATAATTGATTTAGTAAAAAATATCCCTCGCCAAATCTTTGGATTACACAGTTCTATATATATGTGATATTAATATATGTATATCTACAGTATATATCTGCCTAACTTAAGTTAATAAAGTTATAGTTTCTTGGTAATAATTTCTTTCATCCACAATAAATTTTATATATAGAAAGTTTACCTAACTGGTTCCCAACCTCAAACTCTCCATCTCCAGAGTCAGGGGATTTTGGACAATCATTAGCTACCATTACCGGGCATGCAGGACACACCAGAATTGGCCCGTTCAACTTCTCCACTGAAGTATCAACGGGAATCTTGCAGACATATTCCTTCTCAGTATCACATTCATCGTCATTCCAGTGGTATCCAAGACGCTATGTATAAGAGAGCAAGTGTAATAATATTGACAATTGGTAACTTTTTGCAATAGCTAATTTACATTCCATGTCTACCCTTTTTGTTCAGACTAAAAGCTTAAGTGACTTCAAATTTCGAAAACAAAAAAAAATCTAAATGACACTAAGAATATTTATGTTTCTCTCGAGACATGGTTAAATTGTTGTAAATTTAATCTCACTAACCTGCTTCCATTCCACACAACTCTCCTTGTCATACTCAAAGTCATGTTCTTGCTCTTCATACCAATCTCTCACTGTGATATCACTCCCATCAGAGAAGTAGTATTCATGGTCAGAGCCATAGTACAGACCAGTCCAGATGTAACGACTTGCAGAGTCAAACAATCCTAATGTATTATACTACATGAAATAAGTACTTTACTCTGCAAATTTAAGTGATAATTCATCTTGTATATACAATTTTTGGCAAAGTTCATCAAACTTTTATCATCCAAGGGACATAACGTTGATTGTTTGCCAATGCAAATGTACTTACCTTTAATGAACTGGTTCTCCTCCTTACTATGTATAGATGCTAGATCTCCTCCCTCATTCAGACAGTGTTCCCTTGCATCTGACCAGCTCAGCTTTTCATCTGTCTTGACAGCGTAGCATGCAGAGAATGCCCGGTTATGGATGTAGTCAGGAGGGCAAGTTGATTCAGATTCTAGGCACAAATAAACATTTATTGTGCACCTATATCATCTTGATGTATAATACAAAGTGTATTGAATCAACAATAGAGGGTGCCTTTAATAGCTATATAGTGATATACCCACAGAGCTGCATTAGTAACTATAGAGTGGTTACATCAACTCCAATGATGAAGCCGCTTTTTCTCTTTGCAAAACGGGATTTGAAGGCATCCATTTTGAAATATAGCTCAGCCTCAGCCAATGCCAATGCCAATTAGCTGTCAGCTGTTTCACATGGGGGCAAAAAATCCCGTTTTGCCTCCTCCATTTTGATTTTAAAAAAGGCTTCACATTTTAGCAGATTTTATTATAATACGTGTCCAATCTATGGTTACTATACAGATCTGTGGATATACCCCATTACTACACCTTACAATAATATAAATATAATTATTATCAACAGGATTGAAAACCTTCTTCCAGTCTCTCCTTAATCCTCTCCTCCAACTGGATGGGCACTGGGCATGATGCTGTCATTTGATCTGAATCATCATTAAAAGCCGGCGGCGGCCTCTTGGAATGAACCACTACAAAGAGTAGAATTATCATGATTACATGTCCCATGTTGTCTCTCAAAGAATTTTGTGCTTATGATGAAATACTAAAAAATAAATGGTCAAAATCTCGGAATTGTGCTCTTTAATCTTTTAAGAGAAATACAATAGAGTTAACGGTTTATTTTATCTTTATTAATATGATCCGATTGTTTCTGAAACGATTTGACAGTTATGTATAATTTTCATGACGTTTACTCGAATCCTCTAGAATATCTCAATTTCTTTCAAACTTTTATAAGATATTAAATTTTGTTTATAGAGTGTTCGTTTTTCTACTCTAATATGGATCTGGCTATGCGCTATAGGACGGTATAATATTACCAATATTTGTTCTTTTGGCGACATTCTATAAAGAGGAACTTGTTCTATTACACTTGAGTAAATGATTTAAAGGGAAACAACAAATGAATAACGGCTACTTAATGAACACGAAACTTCATGAGAAGGATTGATTTTAGAAAGGTTTTGATTTATAAAGAATATAATTTTGCTTGTTCTTCTTTTAATCGGGTTCTGCATAAATAAAGTACTGCTATTAAAAACGATTATCTATAATTATTAATTAAGTTAAATGGACGTAATTGTGGTATAGGTTCAGTCCTTGGAAAAATTATACAAGGTTCAGTCCAATTTGGGTCATAATTAGTCTGATCACCCCCACTGTAAATGTCAGTAACACAATCCGCTTTCAGAAACTGTAATTGGTTGCCACAAGACCTGGAAATCAATAATCGATAAAATGTATTTAAAATACCTCATTCTGCTCCGTGTATTATTGTTAGTAGTTCGTGTTCGCTTCATTCCAATGAAAGTAGGTATAAGAGGTAGGGCACAGTAACGCATTGCAGCTAGCCAACTTTCGCATATAAGACTGTGGAGGAGTTTTTTTCTGCTTCAGCCTGTGTCCTATGAAAGTCAGTGGCTGCAATTGAGAGAGAGGACGAGTCTGGTTTCAACTCAGATTTCCCTCTCTCTGATTGGCTACAGTCATAAGCTGACACATGATACAAAATCGAGATTGCATTTCTTTGCCCTACCTTTGGGTACACTTTCATTGCCTCAATCTAAATTTAATAGTG
The DNA here is from genome assembly GCA_900659605.1 of Tisbe holothuriae. Lineage (NCBI taxonomy): Eukaryota > Metazoa > Arthropoda > Copepoda > Harpacticoida > Tisbidae > Tisbe > Tisbe holothuriae. The sequence goes on along the minus strand of LR137262.1, from coordinate 11,273 downwards.
CTACGCGTAGACAAGACATAAATCAATGAAACTATAACTATATACTTTTATTGACAAAAATAACGCTCTTGGCATGATGATGATGTAATTTTTTAACGCAATATGAATTCTGCACAATTCTAAATGAAAACAAACTAACACGACAAATTTCACCTATAATATCAAGAAATCCAATTTTCTTTCCTTACAGTAGACTTGCCACTTACAAAAGGTAAAGCATTTATACAAACTTCCAAAATAATTAACAAGGCCAAAAATTGGTCCATTACTGACTAAACGTATTAGCTAAACTATTTTGTGAGTTAAAGACTAGACTTTACTCAGTCGCACAATCGTAGTTATAAAGAATGGTGAAGTTTCGAGACTCATTTAATCTATTGCAAGATGGCATCATACCCTTTGCATCTGAGACAGGTAGGGTTAATGCTCAATCAATAGAGCTATAGTTTACTTTTAAGCGACTAAAATAGTATTGATGGCTTTTTGTTGCATATATCTATTACGGGATTCAGGTCTTATTTGAAAGGACTTTCTTTGTTTAATTACTAGACTACCTGTTACTTCTGTAATGATTCCCATGACACTTATTACTACAATGAAATTCTTTTAGTTGTCCACGGAATTGGGTACATTGCCAATGGAAGGAACCTTTGGGAGAAGCTGTTCTGGTTTTCAATATCATTGGTAAGGCCGCTCCCAGACTGGCATTTTCAGACACAAAAAATGACGGCATTTATTCACTTTTCCTTCCTACTCAGCCTGGTTGGGTAGACAAGGAAGGGGGGGGGAAGGAATCAAGGAAGGAAGGAAATAAAAAATGCAAGCAATATTTGAAAACTGCCGTAATTTTTTGCCCAAAAATGATGATTTAAAAAAACTGTCATCCTTTTTTAAAAAATGCCATCTTTTTTGCCCAAAAATGCAGTCATTTTTTTTAAACTGCTCCCAATTCACATACGGAAATACGAGCTTATTGCAGTAGTACTTGTGGCGCCCTCTTTATTATTGTTCCCTTTGGCAGGCTCAAATTCAGCTTAGCTTGCAGTGCTGCTTGTTATTAATATTGTTATTGTCTGTCTGGCAGACTCAGTTTTCAGCTAGCTGGTAGGATTTTGAGCCTGCCAGAAAGGGAGAATAACAAAGGAGGCGCCACAAGTCGAAATGTCAAAAGTTGAATTTCCGTAACTGAATAATGCCAGTCTGGGAGTGGCCTAATAAATAACAATATATTTTTCCACCGGACGGGTGTCCTTAATTTGATAAATTGTTCAATTTCCTTTATACTCGTAGGCTTCCGTAGTCTGGGTTACCGTAACCTTGGAGAGTATGTTTGTTTTATGGCGTACCGATCCTGTCATTGTATCTACAAAGGATTACAACTACCCTTCAAGTAACATCTCATTCCCAACGGTGACAGTGTGTGCAAAACAGGTACCACAGGACTTACTTGCAAGAAACAATATTTTCTTAAATACCCAAATGTACATGCTCCTCTTTCTTCTTTAAACCCATTTGCAGTCTCATAGCAATTCAAATGCATTGAGAATAAGCTCTGTTTATGCTAAATTACAGACCCATGATGAGTTACAATACCTTGCAATGCAACTAAACCATTTCAAATTCACATGCAATCCACATATTGACTGCGATGAAACGGAAGCTCTTAGAAATGTGGCAAAACCATTCCTGGATGAAATGTCACTGTTGTTTGACCATGCGGCAGAAAACATTGGTGAGGATTAAAGAATGGAAGTCCTGTTGAGTGCCAAGAATAATTATTCTGACATATCCCAATTTTACTAAAATTGCTAACACCATAGACCACTGAAGGTTGCTGTAGTCTATGCTAACACCCTGGCACCCGTACTACTTCAGTATAATTATAAACTGTTTTTAAGGTCTTATACAAGTTCAATGTATTTTCAGATACATACTTCTATTGGTTGGAATATGCAAACATGCTTGCTAAGAATTTTGGCGAAGGTAAGAAATATATACTTTACAATACTGTGATTGGTTAGGAATAACCCGCGATTATGCATGAATATACATCCAATAATAAACGTTACGTTAGCCATGTGAATCATTTTGAATAGCTTTATTAGCACTAAATAAGTGAGTACCTCAGGCAAGGACCTAAACAGACAAATGCAGGAAATAGAGAGGATCAGCATAATGTTTTACACCGTTTTTTAAAAAGCTTTGGAAGTTTGGCAGGTCCTAAGGTGATCTTTAACGCTAAGTATTTGATTTCATCCAATGAGAAAGACTTAAACCAAATACTTAGCGCTAAGGAACAGATTAAGAACTGCTTAAAATTTTTAAAAATCGGACCCGGTTCATTCTTAAACAAGGTCTTTAATTTTGTCTCAGTGTACCAAAAATAATGTAAAATATCAGACTGGAATTAAAAATAGCAAAATATGGAACTTAAGCCTTATTTTCTCCATCTAGGCATCTCCATCCCATCCACCGACCGCCACCTCCACTCCCTCTTCATTAGTGTTATGAGTGATGTAGTGGGTCAAGTGCACGTTGCCAGTGATGGCGATAAGGGATTACAGAAGCCAAGAGATCAGTATCTCATGACAGAGAAGTTGCTGCCCAATATATTGTATAGGTATTAATATACTGAACATACAGCATGAGGTTGCACTACCTTTAGTTTGAAGGTAGAATCCTGCCAAATTTAATGGCCTCCTTCATGCTCAAAAAATTCAGTTATATTTTTGAAACTAACTGAGTCAGTGAGTCCAGTTGACTAATATTAAGTAGAACCGTGAGCCATTGACGAATTTATTACTTTGTTGTTCTATTTAGGTATCAGGAAAATAATTACATAATGGGGGACACCTCTCAATGGAGACTTAAAACAAATGACACATGGAATTGGTAAGACCAAAAAATACTGTCACCCACTGTTAAAGGCATTCGGTCGCGCGCATTCATATTTTGGCGCCAAAACCGGGCCGATCGGAGCAGATCGCGATCAGTCGAGGGACTGAGTTTCTTGTCCTAGGCAAAGCAAGTGCATGAGCATTTCATCTAAAAGAAAGCTCAGCTGAGGGCTGAAAGTCTCACCCAATAAAGTGGCCTAAGCAGGCAGAGAGTCACTGAGCACCAAGAAGAAAGAAAGAGCTGAGAAGAGCAAATTGTAAGCTCAGGAGGAGCAAAAAGAGGGAAAGAAAAGAGGAAAGTCAGCCATTGTAAGCCTAAACTCTCAACTGTCAAGACGGAATATATTTTACCTTAGGAGAGCACTTCCAAGGCATTTCTAGTCATTTGGGGGGCTAGATAAGTTTGACCAAACTGTCTTGTGCTGTAGCTCCGGACTACCATAAGTTACAAAGCTCCCCAATATACCAAATTAAAGCCCAATCAATATAGAATACGCTGCTTTGTTAGATTTTGGACAACATATTTATATTAATGGTCCATTTTCCATCGCATTACAGCCTCTTCCCCTTCAAATGCACGCAAAATTACAGCTTCAGGGATGCCATTTCAAGAGCCCTCTAGGGTTATATTTTCAATAAGAGAAGTTAAAACTATGCTTTAATAGGCAGGATAGGAGTGCTGCATAGCTGCAATATCATTATGTATACCCAAAGTAATCTTAAATAGGGACTGCAGGCTTTCATATTGGAGCAAGCATTTTAGGGATTTCTAGAAAATGACCATATTTGGGGCTAATTTTAGGGGGTGTTTTCAAGCAAAACATATTGAAAACATGACAATAAGAAGATATATGAAAACAAAATTTGGTGAGGTCAATTTTTTGCTAAGGCTATATTACTTGGAAATGGTTTAAAATGGTCCATTTCCTTGTACAAAATTGCCCAAAAGTGTATTTGTGTGCGAAATCCCGTCTTCACGGCCCTGAGTATTGCCCTAGAGTGAGCCTTTTGAAGCTGTGGTAGTGAAATAATATAAAGTATCCAGCCATTTTTGGTCATAAGTTGTTATTCTTTAAGAATATGTGAATATTTTAGACAGGAAAATCTTGCCAAACATTGTGTTTACTGCTCCATATGATATTCGCGTATTAAGAGACGTGTATCTTGTTCTGAGGTTACGAGTTTATTGTGTTCGCTCCATTTCCCCTTTTCCCTTACCATATGATATGACAAAATATGCTGTCGCAGCAAACATATTTTATCTCGATTATTCTATTGCATGTATATAGATTGATACATGTCACATGTTAAGAAACACACACTTGATTAGCATGTCCTACATGCTGCAGAAAGCCAACTTGGCGATCTATTTGTTTTAAGCGATTCCTTTAAAAGCCGGTCTATAAAAATCGTTTCCTTCAAAGGCAAGTATGGAGTAAAAGTGCTAAAAGGCTGCCGGCTGGTCTCTATAATTTTGTATGTCATTCAGTAGCAAATTGGCGAGTGATAAGTAAAGTAGGATATCGGCATGGCATGTGTTAATACATGGACCAATGTACGAATATAATATAATAAGTGAACATTATTGTAGAATGGTTACTTTCCCTCGCCATTTTGAATTTACAATGCATATGTTGTGTTAGCTCAAGAAGACCAATATGAACTGTCATCCACAATACATTGAGCTGTCTGTATGACATCCTGGTAATATGTTATTCTACCTGTTTATTCAGGGACTACAGTGCCTTAGGTTTTTCATTCTCATATACTGTAAGTAGTAAAATGTCATCGCGGCTATCCCAAGGATAAAGCATCTCAACTCAAAATAGCAACTTTTCAGGAGAGCCAAAAGAAGGCATTTTTGGCACCTTTCTTCCAAAAAGAGAAAGAAATAACAGGAATATATGGATGAAATTTTTCTAGGCTATAAAGAAAGAGCTGTTCTTGCCATGTGTGAACTAATATTTATACATGTTTATTCAAAATGTGGAGGAAATATGGAATTGAACCCTTTGCCTTGGGATGTGATGCTCAAAAATGGGGCCCAACCCAAGGAAAAGACACAAAGTGAAAATCACCACCTTTAATCCAAGACATTTGTTAGTGTTTTAAGCTTGGATATATATCAGAATTAGCTGTAGATTTCAAAAATAATATTGCCATTTAAAAATATTAAGGGGAACCCCCTTAAAATAGGAGGCAAAGTTGACGTCGAGATGTCTTTGCCTTGGGTTGGGCCTCAATTTTACTAGGGGGTTCCCCAAGGAAAAGAAGCAACGGGTTTATTTCTTCTTAATCTCAGGAACTAGACACATGGTAGAAAAGTGGGCAAGGGCTCTTTTGAAAGCTCTCCTCAAGCTCTATACAGGTTTTCAATAAAAGCATTTTGGCCAAATGTCACTTGAGACGTTTTTGCCTTGGGACAGCCGAGTTATGGGTTACTTCAGTGACTGTAGTAACTTTGGAGCTTTCCCAAGGTCAAAGGGGAACTTTGAGTGCCATAAATGGGTATGGAGACTCTTAATATGGCACTGACTCATAAAAAAGAAAAAAGTTTTTTTGAAAATAGTAATTTGAACCCTTTCTTTTAGTATTGGATTTCATGGTATAGTTTATAACAGTTACTGTTAATACCGGTTTCTTGTCAGTTGTCTTAATTGTGGTGGGTCTGGTTGTTATTTGTTTAGTATTTTTTGTTGCTCCTGTTGTATGCTTTACTGTTGATACTCCTGTAGTTGTACTTGTCAATTTTGTTGCTGATGTAAGCCCTTTGTCACCTTCCAATGTTGCTGAAAGAGAATTATGAGGAGCACATAGGGGGGCCGTGGTAGCCAACCCAAAAGGTCGTGGGTTCAAATCCCCCTGCGGCATTATGATGACAATTGCGAATTCGGCATACTAGTGACTAAACTGAAAGGAAGTGGCCAAACAATATCCAATAACGGATCACTAGCAAAATATTTTAAAAAGGTACACCCATTATCATGCAAATTACAGTAAGTTAATATTACACTTACAAGTGGGTAATGCTTCACATTTGATACTAGAAATTGCCCTAATTCATAATAAGAATACGGATTAGTTAAGTCTACTAAGATTATGACTCATGGTTGATTAATTTCACCCAGTTGAACAACAATGGACTCCCTTCTTTCCAAGCTAAAGAGTAAAAAGTTATACATTTATTATTTCATTGCATTTATACACAATACATTACTGTACTTAAATATGTAATTTATCTTTCTTTAACAGTTACTAATATTGTTCACTTAAAATCATACAATTTTATGGCTTACAGAGTGGAATCCATGTTCATATTCTTTTTGGTCCCCATCCACTGTAACTTTTACTCTTATTCCTGGTCTAACATACAAGGTACCACATGGAAGTTGTCTCTAAACGTGATTTAAAAATGAGCTTAGCTATATTTTTGTTAAAGTAGTTTTAACAATTTGAGCAGGTTAAACTAAGCTGAAGGACAACTTACATTTTCATCTACCATTGAATTGCTGGAAATTGCTTGATATTCTAGATTACATCAAAATAATTATATTACGCAATTTTGTACAGAATACATTGTCTATTATCATGATATCTATTAAAATTATAAACATTTCTTATACATCCTTGATTAAGTGTAACATATTCACAAATAAATCTATATACCTGTTATTTCCACTTCTCCCTCACATTGTTTCACACAATTAATACCTCCCGAATAGCAGACAGCACAAATTGGATCATTTGGACTCAACTTGTTTAACTCATTCTCCAATACAGTTATATTTGGACAAGTGCTTTCACATTTTAAGAAGGAAATACCAAGAAAGAAATGTTAAATCCTTCATCATCTTCATTACTTTAAGAAATTTAAGATTTTAGTGAACTTATAAACTATCATATTACATTTCATTCTAGCTGAATATACCGTCCTTTACTTAAATAGAGCAAATCATTATTATTAATTTAATTATGCAAGGGCCTCTGAAAAGAGGACTGTGCACTACAGAAGTGTACCGAAAAAAATGTGTCGACTTAACTCAGCTAATTTAAAAGCTATTGCTTTCTGCTTTAAACACTATGAAGTTAGTGCTCATACAAAGACAGAAACATTTTGTTTAATGGGTTTGGATGAAATGTTTCCATTTTATGGCACTTTTCATTTTTGTTACACTCCCGTAGGTAGTACTACCCATTTTGAAGTGTGCAGTCCTCTATTCAGTGGTCCTTGAATTATGGCATTGCATTTAGTAGTCTCCCTTTACTGAGACATATTACACGTCGAAAGGTGAACAACAAACAGTGTGCTTTGATTTCAATGCATGCAATGATGAAAGTGTATTTCCATAAAATATAAATAGATAACATATAACATTTGTAATCTGTTTGCTTATCCCATTTCTTGACCATAAGGTTACTTCCTATCTAGTATTCCCTAATGTCAAAATCCAATGATTCAATGAAGGTTGCTTGATACATTCCAGTCGTTGATCTCTCATATAAGACTCGTCCCATAGAGTCATATGCAAGTATTACAGCGTAGAACAGCCACGTGAATCCTTCCTTGGTGCCATCTATGTATGCTACAGTCCATCTTTTGGGGGAGAGCTGAAGCCTGCAATAGTCAATTTATGTTAGAGATGAATTGTGGGCACTACTAAAATCCAAATGTACATTTCCCTTTTCATGTTTGCTGGACCATCCCTGGGAATTACACTGACTCATTAATCATCCTCTTGTACATTTCTATGCACGTCACCCTTTAAAAGAATAGCAGCTTACTTAAAAAGTTCTATTTATTTACCTCTTCATTGTATAAGTTGTGTTCTTTTCTCCATTGATAAATGATCGTCTTTCTGGATCACCCTTTGCAAAGTATTTTGCAGAGCCAGGACCTAAAAAATATATATTCAGTTACGGAAATGCGACTTTTGCCTGCACATATTGTGCAGGTTTGTATTTTCCCTTTCTGGTGCATGGCAGGGCTGGCTCAAAATCCTACCGGCTAGCTGAAAATTGACTTTACAGACAATACAATAACAACCAGAGTTCAATGGATAACAGAGTTAGGCATACGTCCAGCCAGGGCTGAATCCCGGCAGATTTCCACTGGGCTGTCTTGGTGGCAGCAAATTTAGCAATAAAGCCTCTGCCTGGGCTGGTGGAGCTCATGCGCTGGCTAAAGCGGCAACAAAAGGGAGCCCCCAGGCAAAGGAAGACTGACAACAGCTGAAAATAGCAATGTTCTGCCACACTTTCAGTTACTGTAGACACTTTAATAACAACCAGCACTGGCCGGGCTGGGCTGATTTGAGGAAATTCATTTGAGCCTGCCAAAGGGAAGAATAACAAATAGGGTGCCACTGTGACAAGTACTACCGTAACGGCCAAAATGTTGAATTTCCGCATATGTAAAGGAGTATACGTACTCCACTGTATAAATTATAATTTTGCTTAGCGTACTTTTAGATGCGGCCATTTGGCAGCTGAGAAAATTCTTGACCCACTAAGAGGCAATCAATAATGAGCTTTTTTGCTGAGTGTGTCAAGACTGCTTGTCGCCCTCTTGTGGCGATTGACTCAACTATGATTCCCGAAATGCAGATATGTTATAAGACTTAAGAGTATTATCCACATTGCTGCTCAGAACTGATATACTTTTGGGGCATTTAAATATGATAGCTTTTTGTAGGCAGGAGGAGGATATGATACTTGACCCACTCATAGCATCAATTAAACAAGAGAATCCAGAGAGGGTCAAGATTGGCTTATGCCCTCTTTCGGCCATAACATGAAGGTCTAAGACCTAAATGCAGATAGGATAATAGATAAAAACACTTACCATATTTAATTCTTTCCGGAATCTGTGTCATTATATCGACAGGAATTCCAGGCAGTGTATTGTCAATAATCCAATCATCTCGGCCAGGAATTGGAATAGTTAGATCCATTGGTTGCGGGCTGTGGAATAATGACACACCATTATAATATATATTTAAATTGAATGCACAACATTTTGCACACTGATTTGGTTGAAAGTATATATAGGAGTGATTTAATTTGCTCTGAAGTTGGAAACTTGGAATTAATGCACGTCCGTATATAAGCTTACACTTTTGTTCTCACTAAGGTAAATAGAATATTATATTTTCAAATGTTGTATAAGTTGTCAAATTAGTGAGATAGAGCACTGAATTTATTTAGTACGCTATGCCCTTTTATATCCAAATTAGTCTGCGTAAAGTGCTCAACAATAGTAGTATGGGCTTGTCCTTATATGCATTACATACAAGCATAGGGGGAATACATTAATTTTGAAAAGAATTTCAATTAATTTGATCAGAGAAGTCAAGAATAATTACGTAATTCTAGAAATTACAATAACATAGAATTACAATCAAATTGCCTCTAGAATTACATTTTCCAAGTATTACTTTTCAAATGTAATTCTTTCCATGGCATAATTGAATATTATTCTTACGTGTGCATATGATTATAAAATCTCCCTTCAACCGAGAGAACTGGTCGGAGAGTTTGTTTTGGAACCACAGTTGGAGTAGAACGGGAGCTGAAAGCAACGTTGGTGACGAGATATTGAGCCACGGATGGGGAAGATGGGTCTGGAACAATTGATTTAGTTAGGGGCGGGGATAGGTAATAACCAGAGATCAATACAGTGCCTAGAGTTGGGCATACACCCAGCCAAGACTAGAACGGGCCGGCACTGCTCTTGGCTGTCTGTGGGCAGCTGATTTTAGTAATTAGGACTCTGCCCAGCCTGGTTGAAGCTCCAACGCCGGCATAAAAAACGGTGACAAGTTGGTTCCAAAGCAAAGGCAGACGGACAACAGCTGATAATGGTGATATCCTGCCCCACTATAGTTTACTTTATAGCACTATAGTTAATAACGTCTAGCGGTAAAAAAAATGTCTAGTAACTTGTCTAAAAATAGAAAAAAATATATTCTACAAAAAGTGGTTTTAGGGCACACTTCAAATACAAATATTATAAATATAAAAATTTATTTTACAAAAAGTGTTTAGGGCTAACTTTCAGATACAAATACTTTAAATATAGCTAGGTTGCATATGAAAAGACTCAAAAATAGTTCTGGCAAAGAAAGACTGTGTAGGATCAAGTAGAATTATCTGTTTGAAAGGTTTTATTAAGTAAATTCCTAATTTCAGTAAAATTACCGGAAAAAGTTTTTTACCGGTAATTAATTTTACCGGCCAACAATTACCGGTAATTACCAGTTTAACGAACCCCATCCCTAATGTATTTTATCATAGGAGTAAACTGGTAACTAATGGAAGGAATGCAGAGCTGATACAACAAATCTCCGTCAGATGCAGTATTGTAAATTAGTAAAAATTGGCTCATGAATCTTATCTGGTTCAGTCTTTCAATTAAATTTGCAGCTGTAGTAACTAGAAATTCCATTTCCTAAATATTTAGAAAGCACTTTGCTATATATAGTAAATAAAATTTGATAATTTATAAGCACAACATTTACCTGAAATATCCGAAGTTTGAGCCCTTGCTAAAGAGATTACACCAATAAGTAAAAGAAACTTCATAATGATTAAACTGTAATGAATAATTATTATTTTCTAATGGTGAGTTGTAATATTTGCTCCGATTTTATATACAAGTAAAAGGTGTTTTTAGGACATGATTTTTGTTTGTTATATTCTTAAACTGGAACAATGACAAGTTTCAAATGAGAGCAATCACCTTAATTAAGACGATTGTTTGTTATTCTAGATTATTTATGAGCATTATATATACAATAATAAACTAAATTATATAATAAAACCGTTCAAAACCCAGAACGGTGTTTTGCAAAAAAATGTACAATTTATGTCACATTTTTATTGTTTACTACGGAACCCGGACAGATAGGCATACATATTAATATTTCCGGTCCTTTGTTATCATGGTGTCATTGGGCTGTGTGAATACATAAAAATAACTCATATTTATCATACTATATTGAATTATATTTTTTAATGTACAGACTCATTATTTGCAGCTCTACAGGGTGTTTCATAATTCATGTGGCGATTATGAACATTAATAACTCATTTATGCTCGACTTTAGAACTTTTCTTATGAAGTAAAAAAGTAAAGAGGATAGTGGGAAATTTTATATCTACTATTATTTTTACCCATAATGTTTACTATATCTTGGAACTCTACTTCCCAAAGGCAGAGAGTTCTCTGGGGCCACTTTACCACGAAAGTCCATTTACTTTTTATTTGATATTTAAATGCACAATAGTCAGGGGCACCTTTTGCAAAAAGAATTAGCTCTCTATCATGTATATTAGAGGAGATTAAGGCAAATTTTTCTCTGCCTTGGGGATCGCCCA
>LR137261.1:0-13733 GCA_900659605.1 Tisbe holothuriae | reverse complement strand
TAGCATGCACAATGATCGGCTTAGCTAAATCCATGTTTTTGCAACGGTAATAACATTTGATATTTTTGGAAGACCATGAAATGAAAAGTATAGTTTTGTACTTAGGTATGAGACAAAATTACGTCTATTAATGCACCGTATCTTTATTAAATAAACAGTTTTAGCACTAAATACGACAACCGTTTTATTGAATTGCCCTGTAATACCACGACTAGATATCTCCTAATCGCCTTTGTTGGAAATCAATTTCAAGACAACTTTTTTATTATTATTATTATTTTTTAGCTATGCATACCTCTTTATATATTTTAGGGCACTACCTTTTCAGGTTCAATGCAATAGCTCCGCCGTGATCGCAATTTTTTCATCCTCATGCCACTGGGGGGATTCGAACCCACGACCTTCTTGGTCGGAATCGAGCAACTTGCGATCGCGGCTACCACGGCTACCACAGTCCCTTTCAATATTTCGTCTTTTCAGTTTTAAAAAAAACTAAAAAAAATCAAACGTGTTTTCCTTAGCGACATAAGATATATACATAAGGGAATTAGGAATGTAGTACGACTTCTCATTACGCCATCTGGTACAGGGCCTTCATGATATTTTCCTTTTTGTTGCCAATAAATGGCCGTTTGTATCATGTTTGTTTAGCATGTGTAATAATGCACGGAGGACTCAATATATTTGAGTTTATTGTTGCTATGCACATTCCAAAGTTCTTCGTTACCTGACCAGCTTTTAAGTATTCCTCAAAAGTTTTTCCCGGACACAATTTCAAAGCCGACCTAAAGAGATGGTTAAAAACTTCTTCTTCTATCTTCTCCGCTGCTCTTTTTTTTCATTTTCGCTGCTAAAAATTGGCCGAAAGGTCTTTGTAAGGAAAAAAGTTTTCGCCAACTTTCTCTGTCGAAAAGGTCTTCAAATTCGGAAATGAAGTTGTTTCAAATCAGGGATACCATTCTGTTATTTATAGTTCCCATAAACGCACACTTTTCTCTGAGGGCGGCATATGCTATTTAATGAACTATCAACCCTTAATCATATTAAGTTGAAGCGAGAGAAATTTAAATAAAAAAAATATGACGTACGATGAAAAACTCAATTAATATTTCTTGATGAGGAAGAAGATACATTTAATGTCATTTGATAATTAAGGCCTCTGGATGACTAAGATGTAGAACATTGACGTGACATATCTTTTCAGATGGTAGCCCACACCTAGTCCGACAAGCATAGTCAACTTTAGACCGCAAATACATCATCTACATTAGACCTACACTATTTTAAAGATTCCTTCCTTGGTCCGACATTGTTTTTCCCACTTGCAATAGTCCGACAGCCTCCATTGACCTTCATCCGACTGGTTTTAGAAGTTCTTCATTAGACCGCAGCAGAGTAATCTGCAATAGTCCGCAGCAGAGTAATCTGCATTAGACCGCAGCAGAGTAATCTGCATTATACCGCAGACAAGTAATCTGCATTAGGCCGCAGTCCAGTAATTTGCATTAGACTGCAGTCAAGTAATCTAATTAGGCCAAACTCAATTAATATGCATTAGACCGCACATAAGGACTCTGCATTTGACTGCACATATGGTCTGTATGAGACCGCAAGGCATTTTGCATTCTTAAGGAATAACAATATAAGTTTATCTGTACTAATTGTATGCAATTGTAATATTTAAAAGGCAAATAGGCTAAATTATTTAATAATTATGAATGGGTAATAACATACACTTGCATTTTTATTAATCTATTATTGCTTAATTGGTCCTACATACGTATATCTAAATATCATAGTTTCACCTATGTAATCCAGAACTTATTGGCGGTCTAATGGCAAATATCAAAATGTCGGACTAAGGTCAATCTGTCAACGGTCTAAAGAGCAAAGTAAGGATGTCGGACTAAGGTCAAAACGTATCGGCGGTCCAAAGTATAAATATGTCGGAATAATGTCTTCTAAAATATGCTTGTAGACCTAAGGTTGTTTCTTTATGTAGACCTAATGCTGATGTGTAAATATTGGCGGACTAAGAAAGAAAATTTTGTAGGACTAAAGTCAGATAATAAAAATCATGTCGGAATAATGCAGATAGGCTATGTAGACCTAAGTTTTACTTGCATGTCGGACTAAGTGATGGACACCTTTCAGATGCGTTTAAAAATGAATATGCGATTGATGCATATTATTAATGTTGTATTGGTTTAGTAAATGACTGTAACATTAGTACATACAGTGTATTCCAAAATCAAGTTACATTTTATCAGAGAAATCTCTTAAATTACTTTTCAAATGTAATATCTAGTAATGCTTGAGTATTGTATTAGTTGTATGAGGGAGAACGGTTTATACACTGTTTATTCCAAAATCATTGGGTTAATTAGATGTCTAATACGGTAATTACCTATAACTTATATACACTGCACTGCACTGTATGTTTGTTCTGCCCAATTCTATCTAGATTTCAAGCTGCCCTAGAGGGCGCTAAAGTATCGTGATCAAAAGTTTATATAACTTGGTGGAAGCTCCTTTGAATATTGTAGGAATATAGTTTTCTTTAGCGTAAGCAATAATATTCAAAGGTGCTATATATACTGAAAATTTTGTTCACGATACTTCTTGAGGCTTTCTAAAGCAATACATTCATTATCATAATACCGCATGAAACAAAGGTAATAACTTATTTATTATATTCTCTATTCCTCATTCCAGGGTCCTCTGTGATCTCCTCCACCCCTGCCTGTACCCTTGCCCCCGTCCGTCCCGGAAATTCCCCGTTCCTCCCACTCCCACCGCCACAATATTCCGCCGCTATATAATGCCGCTGCTCTCCACCCGAAGCCCAGCCAGCCAGAAGATTTCGACGACAAGCAAAAACATGCACTTCTACACAGTGGACGTGGGGGACACGAGGTAATTTTAATTAAATCTACTTAAAAGGGTACTTTTATTATTAGACGACGTGGATGAGTGTTTAGTTTTCTTATAGTTAGTTACATCAAGGGTAAAAGTCTTTTAAGAGTCTCAATCAAGTATGGGTCAACTTCCAAAATAGAATCTATCTTGAGTTCTTTTTTCGCAAATCAAATTCATCAAGACATTTGATAAATTTCCAAGTAACTTTAATCAAAGGAACCTAACGAGAAAGTAACGAAGTATTTCCTTGTTGTTGTTTTTTAGTTTTTGAGTAAGGAAACAATCATATTTGAGTTTTTTCTCAATGAATTTCAAGTTCTCATTAACGCGGTCAAGATTATTGTCCTGTCTTCTTCGATTTTTAAAAGCAAAAGCGATATGAAGCTCAGATAGTTTATCAATGACTGGATATTAAACCCTGGCTTCCAGGATAATAATAACAATATCCCCTTATAGACACATTTATTTGATTTACTGCAATTGCTGCTGCCCGGCAACGTGTCTCCATGAAACCTTTTACTGATGCGTGATCATATTTAATTAATTAGTGACAAGCTAAGGATATCTCCGGGGAAACTGAAGAATACCCAAAAATTCAAACTGTGTTATCTTTATTTAAAACGTATTAAATGCTGTGAACGTTTCACAACATAGTGAAATACAAATTAATGGGCCTCATAATACTATGGCCTGTAAGTGGAAAATGACATTTTCTAGCAAGAGTTTTAACAGCTTTCCTTTATGTTATGGATGTACCACTTTTAACAGTAAAGCTGCCCTAACATAAACTAACTTAGATATTTTAACTTATGGCATAAAAAATCCGCAGCTCTCAAAAAGAACGAAATTTTAGTTTTTGACATTTCGCTTTAGATATCCTATGCAGAGCTATCTAGGTGTAATTCTTGTAAAATTACCGAAATGTCCTTTAAGTCTTACCGCTTCCCATTCTCAAGCTTCTATTGTTCAAAGGTACATTCCCCAGCCCCCTATTTTCTTACGGATTTACTCGTCATGCTCTGTAGAGATCTATTATTATTACAGAGATTAGAGAGGCATGGTAGAGAAATGAGACAGACTCCTAAGTAGGAATTAGGGCTTAAGATGGCTATTTAATCAAGTATTACATTGAGGTACTATAATACTATAGTACCTCAATGAAGTATTAGTCTTTAAATAGATATACTGGGACTGAAAGATGAGTTAAGTGCCTTTGAATTTAATATTAAATTATATTGAACTAGTTTTCGTCCCTTCTAAACCGTTTAAAAATTTAGTTATATATACTAACGCTGAGGAAGCAAAGATTTATCTTTGAATAATTTTATGATATTGCAGCAAAATGTTCAAGAAAATTACGTTTTGCTGCCATGTTTTTAAACTTGTTTGGTTGATTTTCCAAACTGAGATTTTCTGTACTTTCCATTTTCTTTGAAATATACAAACGAATAACGATCCTTGTCATTTTTTTTTTGCGGCTACCTCTTTGAGGCTACTACATTCCGTAGGAACGTTCAACCACTTTTTTGTGACGTTCACAGATGGCGCCGCCAGGCTTTACATCATTTGCTGGGGCCTAGTTTCTTTTAGGTCATGCGCATTTCAGTAAGCCTGGAAGCATTCCAAATTAGGACCAACTATACGTCAAGAGCAGTAAATCTTTCAGTAGCACCGCCGGGGAATCGAACCCACGACCGATCAGTGTCGTGTGCCCAAGCCCGGCGCTCTACCAATTGAGCTACTGCCCTTCTCATTGTACTTAACATTAAAAAGCTTCTTATGAATTCACTTTAATTTACAGGACAAGAACTGCGCTACAGTTTATGCATAGTAATTATGATGGTATAATTGTGCAATCTTAATAATAATGTTAGATAGTCGGGGAAGAGTCAACCTGGTTGGACGAGACGAGGAAGAGGAGCTGACGCTCCGGAACAAGAAGAAACCGGGAAGAATCATGGTCATGCATGGAGACGGCCTGGCCATGAACCGGATCGTAGAGATTGGCCGGCTGGCAAAAGCCTCGGCCACAAGCGAGGCAGATGCGCGACTCTGCTACAAGGCAGCCGTGGCCATGGTGGCCGTGAGATTCAACATGAACAGGATTGGGCAATTCCTGCAGCAGTGGGAAGAGCAGAGGAAAGAGAAGTGAAGGAAATATGTAACTTGAAAACGTCTAATAAAAGTTATGGAGCAAATACTTATAAATATGAACAATATTTTCATTCTAAACAAGAACGCTACGGAAAATATGCAATCCAATCGACAATTTTACCATGGGCAACTTGGAGAAGGACGGTGACTGCGTGATAGGACTAAATTTGCATAGAAGTAGCGTACCCAGTTACGAATTGTTGAAAGAATTCGAGAAAAAGACAGTAAAAATAGCGCTACTTCAGGAACAGAATTACAAGACACTAAAGGGATTTGACTTTAGTAGAATGAACATCATAAACAATGCAAAGGGGAACAGAGCAGCAATAATTGCAAGGCCAGACATAAATGTTATGGAACTAACTGAACTGAACAGCAAGGACTGTACAGCAGCTATGTGGAGACTACCAGATTTTCGAATGGTAGTAGCTAGCATATATATGGATATAGAGGATAATATTGAAATAATCTTATGTAAAATTAGGAATGTAATTAAGTACGCTAATAAACAGAAGGCCGGTGTACTAATACAGACGGACAGTAATGCCCACAATACACTGTGGGGCTCGGGTAGAAATAACTCCAGAGGGGATGACCTCGAAGCATTCTTGGCAGATAATAACTTAAATACACAAAATGACGGCTCTATAACATGGAGAAATGTAACCAGTAATAAAGAGTCGCACATTGACTTAACAATAACTAATGATAAAATACAAGACAAGGTAAAAGACTGGGTGGCTAGTTTTGACACTTCGTCCGACCATGCCACCATAAGAATAGAACTAGATGTCAATTCAAAAGGGGGAATAAGCTATAACCACAAAACAACCAACTGGAGGGAATACAGGCGCTCTCTTAGGAACAAAGCAGCTAAATGGAGGGAGCCAAAGAGATGGTCCCAACGAACTGTGAGAGAGCAAGCAAACAAATTTAATGATGAAGCCAGCCTTGCCTTCAAGCAATGCAGCAAAAAGACACAAAATAAAGCCATAAAACTTAACTGGTGGACTAAGGCGCACTCTGAAAGTAAAAGAGCAGCCCTGGAGGAAGCAAGGCGTAGCAAGATGGACCCACAGAGGCCAAGGGACGAATTAAGACAATTAAGAGCAAAGCATAGAGATCTATGCAATAAGGCTAAAGGGGATGCCCGGAATAGATATATCAACAGTGTGGTAAGTGCAAAAGGCATATCAAGATTGACTAAGCCAAAACAAGCTCCTGGAGGGATTAAGCAATTAATTAGGGAAGGAGTTCTAGTCCCCATGGACAAAACAGTAGAGTATCTAATGGATGAACACTGCCCGGGCAGCGTGAAAGCTAACCACAGGGAGCAGCCAGACCATAAGCGGAAGCTGCGCAGGCGAGACGTGGATAAAAAGTTTGGTTTTGTCACAGCAGACAGTGTAAGAGAGGCACTGAAGGGATTTAAAGGGGACAAGGCCCCTGGTCCGGACAATATGAGGCCAGTTATGTTACAAAACATGCCAAAAGAGATGCTAGAAAGACTTGCAATAATTATCAGGTTTGAACTAGCCCTAGCATACAACCCTGAAGTGTGGGCAAACAGCACTATGATATTTCTCCCTAAACCGGGGAAACTCCGCTCTGAAGCAAGAAGTTACCGACCAATATCGTTAGCCTCGTTTGTCCATAAAACCATAGAAAGATTAAGTCTATGGGATATAGAGGATACCACACTCCGGAGGAACCCAATGCATCCTAGGCAGCATGCATTCCGGATAGGTAAATCGTGCGACACAGCACTAGCGGAAACTGTAGATTATATAGAATCTGCAGTACAGAATGATGAGTACGCTCTGGGGCTATTTATAGACATTAAAGGTGCATTTGACAACTTAGACCATGAGGCCGCCATTGCAGCCATGCGAAAAAGGGGCATCAAAAGCTGGTTCATTGACTGGTATGAAAACTATCTTAAAGTACGAGTGGCTGAGGCTACCGTGCATGGGGTGACAGAAACAAGGCTCCTAAAGAAGGGATCGCCACAGGGAGGAGTATTCAGTCCAACATTCTGGAATCTGGCCTTTGAGGAACTATTAGACATTTTAAATGTAAGGGAAAAAGGGGCTTATAATCAATTCACTGGCGGAACTAGCAGAGGCAATACCAAAGGTGTTGGCTTTGCAGATGACGCAAATGCAATTATAAGAGGGAAGGACTTAGAAACAATCTACGATCTCATGAACAAAAAGGTTAAAAGAATTATAAAATGGAGCCAGAAATATGGTGTGGAACTAGCACAGGATAAGACAGTAGCGTGCCTTTTCACAAAAAAAAGGCCCAAAACAGTTCCAGAAATTTGGATGGGGGACAGCCTTATCCATACATACTACAAAGTCAAATACCTAGGCTTAACACTGGATAAAGAACTACGATTTACACACCATATAAGGGAGAAAGTAAACCAAGCTAAAGGGAAATTCATGGAAATGAAGAAGAAAATTTCACAATACCATACCATCAGCCCAAAGTGGCTCAAGTATGCATATGATTGCGTAGTAATGCCAGCACTGACATACGGATGTCATGTGTGGGCAAACAAAGTCAAGAAAGGGAGTTTTGACTCTCTGACCCAACTTATGGCACAAGTCATTGCACCGATAAGACAAGGGACACCAACAGAAGCACTGGAAATCTTATTAAACCTCAAGCCAGCAGACTTGCTGGTGAAAGAACAGGCAACACTGAAATACATTAATATACGCCACTTATTTGACAGGGTATGGACAGGAATAAACCGAAAAGGCGAAAAATGTGGTTTTGTGCATGAGTGCGAAGAAAATATAGTAGAGCTTTATGGCAACCTAAAAGAAATGGACAAAACAAGTGTTCGTATATATAGGCCACACCAATTCAAAAAAGTACTTGATCCCAAGATAATAATCTACACAGACGGATCAAAAATGACAGGAAAAGTTGGATACGGAGTAACAGTCTCAGGTGAAATTACCGCAGAGGAGAAAGGAGCCCTAGACTATGATGCAACGGTATTCCAAGCAGAGATCAGAGCCTTGGAAAGAGCGGCAGAGATTATCATAACAAACAAAACTAGGAAAAGTTCAATTGAAGTCAATGTTGACAGCCAAGCAGCTATATCAGCAATTAAAGGTAGCAAATTACAATCAAAAGTGGTGGAAAGAACCCGATATAAATGGAACAGCATAGCAAGACACAACTCCGTAAACATTAAGTGGGTGAAGGCCCATGTGGGGGAAGAAGGGAACGAGAGAGCCGACACCTTAGCCAAAGAAGGTAGAATGGAGCGCATGGAACAAGAAGTCCTAGTAAGCTTTAATCATGTTAAAACGAGAATTCAGCAGAGTATTCGCAATCTCTGGGACACGAGATGGCAAGTAAGTAGGGGAATGACCCAGACAAAGCAGTGGATAGGAAAACTAGACAAGGATAAACAGAACAAATTAATTGAACTGCCAAGGCAAAAACTAGGGTCAGTAATACGGTTCATAACAGGCTTTAACTCGTTGAGGAGGCATGAAGCAAAAATAGATAAAACACTCAATAGTGTGTGCAGGCTATGCGAGGAGGAAGATGAAGATGCATGGCACATTGCAACACAGTGCCCAGCAACAGAGGCACTAAGCCACAGGACACTAGAAAACTTTCGTACCGATGGCAGGTGGGAGCCCGAACACCTAGCCAGGTTTTTGGATGGGCCGAGGGTGGCAGCACTGATGTCTGGTAAGACGTCAGGCTGAAGCGTCGCTTCACGCTTGGAGGAGTTGGGATCGTCATTTCGATTGAGCGGTCTGGAGACCAGCAGTACTTGGAAGAACATGGGGGGGATGAGAGCATGTATCTAAGAATAGAAATAAATGACGTTATGAAAAAAAGTACAATGCTGGGGATTGAGGACTATCCTTAACTTCCAGTGGCCCAGGAATATGTTGTTAATACAATGTCTTAAGTTTTGCTTAGATGAAAAATGTGTTTAAAATGGAGGAAGAATACATTCTTGGAATTCTATTACTTGTGTTACAAGAGCATAAAGTCTCATTTACAACATTAAAGTGCTTCAAGAGTTGCTCCTTTAAACTGAACTTATTGTGTGACACAATGAAGACCCGATAAATGTATCGTGTACAATTTGAATTATATACTTTTAGAATAGCTTCTTTAAACTGAATTACAAGAGCTACAAGATCCAATAAGGTTTGGTCTCATGTAAGACCGAGGATGTTTAAGTACTAAGTAGTACATTAACATAGTTATGTAAGCCATAAAAGTGCTTCTGAGCTGGTTTTTTAAAACTAAATGTGCTGTATACAGGATCAAATCTCATGTGCAATGCGAATGTGCTTCTAGAATGGCTTCTTTAAACTGCAGTATTACATACAAAAGTAAGTACATACCGTCTCATGCACAACATTGAAGATTTTAAGTGCTTCTGATTGGGGCATGATATGTTATGCAGGGATGAGAGATAATGCATAAGAGAGGTTTGTGCAACCTGTACAGTACATTTACTGTAACTACTCGTACTTGACTAACTTTAAAGTAAACAGTTCATGAGTAAAGAAAAGAAGACCACATGACTGATTTTTTGTCAATAGCTAAACTGAATAAGCATATTTGGACTGTTCACAATGAAAATCAATGGCTATATTTGCAATATGGAAGAACCTGGAATTTAGTTCTAATTGTAAAGTTACAAATAATTGAGATTTGATTATGCTATTCATATCCTTTCAGTACTTCAGTTTCAATTGGGCTTCAAACTTGTGTTTGATATGACTAAATTTCATATTAATCTTGTTAAGGTATGTTTTTGTTATATGTTAGGGACTGCACTAGAGAGACAAACATACAGTTACTGAGTTACAGCTCCAGTACATAATTGAGAGATAAGCTAATTCTGCTATATCATTCTTGTCTCTCCCCAAATTGGAAAGTCATATTACAAATATTCATGGTATGATTTTGATCCATGTATGCACAAAGATGTCGCCCACTAGTAGTTTTCGAAATATCACTTATATGCCAGCGTGCCGTACAGTGCATGACAAAAAAATCACAATTGTACATTAGTGAAGTGCATCATTCTCTTGCTGTGCTTTCTGCACTGTACTATACTGGAGTATCATTTAACTTCTATAATGCATACTGTTCATGATTATAGCATAATTCTTAACTTATCCGAACAAAGTATGTAATTGTACCACTGCTTAGTATTGCTTACAATGGGTATAATGGCGTGTCTTCAGATTTAATTATGCCTAATTGACTGTCTAAAATTACTTTATTAATTCAAGCAAGTCTTGACTGAAACATGTGCAATTACTACATTCTTCTTGGTGTGCAAATTAAAAAAGAGATTAACAATGGCCGTGACCATCTGATACATCTCTTAACACTTGCCAATCTGCTACCAGTACCACAGACTCACCGATTTGCTACAGAAATCCATTCACATGATAAGAGACCGGCCTTTTAGCACTTTTACTACATACTCGCCTTTGAAGGAAACGATTTTTACAGGGAATCCACTATTAACTCCGACAGAAGGGACAGAATAACTCCGACTGCATAGGTAGAGGAAGTGCAACATCATAAAGGAATAACTCCGACTATACATTTGGAGTTTCTCCGACATATAATGGGCTGGAGAATAACTTCGACAGTACATAGGAATAACTTCGACAACACATACAAATAAATGCGACAGTATATAGGAATATATGTCACAGTGCATTCAATGCAAAAACTTTCAAATATGTACTATTCACCTTAAATTAGCATGTCAAAAAGGCTCACAGTTCATATTAATAATGTCCACTAAAACATTAACAATCTATTAGCAACTCAACTCCTAACAAAACCTATTGAACGATCTGGTTGCATATTGTCGCGCATAAAACTGTCGCGCGCAAATTTTTTGTGCATAAACTGTAGTGGGTACAAACTGTCGAGCAAACTGTCGTGAGTGTTTTGTTGTGAGGAGTAAAATGTATGTAGATAGTATTACAGTGTCGTGATAGTACTTATGTTAAATCATAGACCGCTAAATAACTAAATAAATGTACTGTAATAACACCTTCCCTAGAAGTGTTCTTACAAGGCCACATTCCTGAACTCTTCCATCATCAGAAGAGTTCCATAAATGCTGATTGTACGATTCTGTAAGGTATAAAAGAGTGTGAGCAATATAAGATGAACACAGAGTGTTTTACCCACTGATCAAAGTCATACCTCTTACTTGACATCTCAGTCTAGATAGATACTCATTATACTATCATTACAACAGGATATGCAGTTAAACCTAAAATAGAGCTTAGGGGTTAGGGCAGTTTGTTCCATAATATGTTTAAAATGGTCAAATTGATAGTCATTTATACCATAACCCAATGAATATTTTCAGTATTTTACGCAAATATGCATGTACTGCAAAGTGCAAACAAAGCAGTAATCAGCTCTAGTCAAAAGGCATCAATAGTACTGGTCATATGTAAGCTTATTTAAGCTTCTTCTCTCTTCAATGTAATAAACTGTAACAATATTATACCTATTAACACATCATGAAAACTACTTAATATTTATTATAAATGGTTGGTATTAAAATAGAATGGATTCAGGTTAAATCAAGCCAGCTATTGTGAGCATCCCTGTAGTAATATTATAGAGTGGGTTCATAGCCCATACAAGGATTTTTAAGCATGTGCAATATACCGATACCGCGGTTTTAGTCGGTAATTTTTCAATACCGTACCGAGAGTCGGTATTTTCAAACCAGTCAGTATCGATAGCCAGCACTCTTCTTGAAAGCTCTTGCCTTCACTCTCTTGAAACAGGGATTTTAACATCTTATAGAAAGGATTCGTTAAAGAAAGTACTAACCTCGAAATGAATGCAGATTATAGAATGTAGTAGCACCGAAGGCAAAATTACGAATTGCACTGTCACACCTTCATATTCTCGAATTCTAACTTGTTCACCTTCGTATTCTCGAAGATCAAATTAACACCATATTTTCTAGAAGATGACTTTGAGAAGATGACTTTCGAGAAGATGCATGCCTATAACTTAATGTAATCTTTTGAGAAAATGACTTTCGAGCAGTGAGTTTTGTTTGAACACTAAAGACTCAGGGCTGGGGACCAATGCGCCACCAATGAGCGAGCAATGTACATTGGCAATATATTGTTCACTCATTGGCCATTCTATTATGTGTAGTCAGCGGCCCCTAATGCAGTAGCTTTTACAAATTACCAAATAAAATACCCGCTCAAAATATGTCCACAGAGCGGCTGTGGCATCTTAATATTACTATATGAACCCAATGCAATGGTCAAGCCGCAGTTAACATTTTAGTAAGGAAGTCCTGACCTTGGAAGAGTAAGGTAGTGCAACCTGTTACAACACCAAAGGCTCAACTGTGCATAGTGCTTATGTGACTTGTGGAAGCACAGTTTTAGCTGTACAACATCTCAGGCATGCTTAGGCAAATCATCGTAATGTTTTGGGTGGTCACTGTTGGGGGTCCAGGGTACACTATACGTGGTACGCAACTAGCCAAAATTGGCTACGATTAATGTAATGGGCTGAAACTCTGGTGATGGGCAAGCGCGGGTGTGCTGAGTATGTGGGCAAAATATTTATATGGATAAAGTAATTTTTGATCGAGTTAGAGGGGTGGTCCCATCTAGGCTGATTATACGCGATACGCAACTACCTAAAATCGGCTAGCAAAGGCAGAATGACCTAAAATTCTTATCAGCTACTAGCGCGGGTGAGATCTCGCAGAATATGAAGCCAAATGATCTGTAAAGTTTATTATTGACCAAGTTTTCAAGTCCGTATATGCGGGTGACCAACATCAGGAGGAATGAACGGAGGATGGTGAAAGCTTGGTTATCTGCAATGCAAGCGCGGGTAAGGGAAAGTGTTGCTGGTTGCATTATTTTTTTTACATATTCTGAAAGCCCTGAGTTGCGTTAGATAGCCATTACTATTTTAGTTAATTCTATACACTCTAGCAGATTTTAGGTAGTTGCGTATATGGAGCTCATAACTCTGGAAGTAATTATGGTCATAGCAAAATATTTTTTACATATTCTAAAAGCTCTGAGTTTCAGCTCATTCCCTTCAGTTTTGGTAGTCGCGTACCTCGTATAATTAATCTCAGAAGTTGCCCCTTATAACTTGGTCCAAAAAAGTAGCATCAAAGATTTTTTTTACATATTCTGAATGATCTGAGTCGCGTTTGAAAATGATTAAATTTTCTACTCATTCCATTCAGTTTTTGACGATCTAACCTAGGCGCGTAATGTGTATACTTTAATCTTCCCGCCAAAATAAATTGATTTGATTAAATCCACGAGATGGCGTTAGTGTCAGGAGAGAGGCAAGGTTGCAACTTTTGAGGGTCAGATGTTTCCGTTTGCACTTTTTCCATTTCCGTTTTTGGTAATACGGAAACCATGCCAGAGCCTAAGAATTGCAACCTTGCTACTCTCTTAACACTCTCGAAATCTAGCGGGAGTGAAAGAAAATATAATCATGCTGGCGGGAAGATAGCCGTATAGCTAACCCCGGACCCCACTATTGGGCCCCAAGAGGTTGCTTTCATGACATGACCCTGCCAAGTTTAGGCCAAAACAAAATTGGGCCAATCTGATGCT
>LR137260.1:0-14779 GCA_900659605.1 Tisbe holothuriae | reverse complement strand
CCCCCCCCCCCCCTCTCCCCCCCCCCCCCCCCCCCCCCCCACCACCCCTCCGTGCAGCCCGTCGACCAGTTCCCCGACCCGACCCCCGACCAGAACCGCGACGAGAACCGCGACGAGAAACGCGACGAGAACCGCGACGAGAACTGCAATGAACGCATCTACAAAAAGGTAATTAACCTAAGCCTAATAACCTAATAACAACCCTAAGAACCCTAATCTAAGGGATTTCCCCCTAAAAATGCTTTATATAGTGAATCTTTGGTCATTCTTACGATCGTACTTCGAGCGGTAGCGCGAGCGGTAAAACGAACGATAAAATACCGTCAGACTCTAAAAGAAGTTTCAAATCCGGCCAAAAGGTCGGCCAAAAGGTCCAAAAGGTTGGCCAAAAGGTTGGCCAAAAGGTCGGCCAAAACAGTAGATTCCTATAAGGAAATTCATCATAACAATAATCTGACTTGTTCCAGGATGCACGCCTCGGCAATGATGCCTACTGCAGCCACATTTCCTACCGCGGCCACGATTCCTACTGCGGCAACAATTCCTAACCGCAAGGAGAACTGCGAGAAGAACTGTGCCAAAGATAATAAGGTAAATTATGTGCACTCCAGTGCGCACAAATCTAACAAATCTAACGAATCAAACGATTCCAAAAGTAATAATAATACTTGTTTCAGAACCGCGACCTCCACCTCGGGCGCGACCTCCACCTCGGCCGCGACCTCTACCTCGGCCGCCACCTCTACTGTGATCGTTCTCCCGATCATTCTCCCGACCGGACTTCCGCTTCCGACCGTTCTTCCAATTGGACTTTCAAATGCTACAAGATCTAAATGTTATAATGAAGATTGTAAAAAGTACAGTAATACATGTTTAATAAATGAATCTTATACGAGAGCCCACTACGCTGGCTTAGCCTTCCCCCAAACTGTCCAGCAGGACGGCAATTCACACGGACTCTCGTATAAACATGTCTACTCAAAGCTCGCTTTAATGAAGCTATTATCTCACTGTCTAGAAAGACAACTCGCTTATTCGCTATTCCAATTATTACTATGTCTGGAAAGACAACTCGCTTATTCGTTATATAAACTGAAACGAATCTCGGCGGGACTTATCTGTAGTTTATTATTGCTTGACAACAGGGATGATTATGTTCATCATTTTCATTATTAGACTGCCTCATATTACTCAGTGTAAGATCATCTATGCTAAAGTACAGTTTCTACCTGCCTGACACGCGTAATTCTTGATATTAGTCAACATTTTGATATCATACATAGCTAATTAGCTAGAGTAAATGCTAATAAATACGTCACATATAATAGCCTGCCTTTGTATTTGATGTTCTATTGCATCCCAACCTCGTGTGTTCATTATCACGCGACATTATGCTAAAATTCAATAAATTATAAATATATATTATTTACATCTAGGTTTATAAAAACAAAATATCACACTTAAAATATTTTTAGAATATAGTCGTCCTTTAAAATGATTTATAACATCATTAACACTTTTATCTTCACAAGAGAATGCATCATCAACTCACATAAAGAAGGTTGTAAATATGGTACAACAATGAGTAAGTAAAATGAATACGTTTATGAGACAGGAGAGTTTATAAAGTCTACACTTCTGACATTAATGTGTCATTCGCAAACAGAAGATGTTCAGGGTTCTTATTCTTGTGTTCATTGGATGCAAATGGGCTGATGCAAATTGCAGTGAGTTATAAGTATAATATTGAAATAATTTGATATTATTTATATACAGAGAACATACAGGGTGTTTCATAATTCATGTAGCGATTACAAAGTTAAATAACTCCTAAATGGGTCGCATAATGATTATAAAGATGCCTATGAAGTAAAAAAAAGTAAAGAAAATAGTGGGAAGCCTTTAAATAGTCATTTTTATTACCATATTATGAGTGAAGTGTATCAAAGGTAAGCTCCCATTTTGGTAATAGATTCATCCCTGGGAATGGCTAGTAATAATAAAAATTGGAAAACATTCATGACCAAGGTTTAAACCTTACAGTATGGTAAAATATTTTGTTAACACTACTAATACTAATACTACTAATAACTAGAATTATAAGTTGGAATACAATTTTGACTATTTTTATTAAATAACTCCATAAAAAGACATATTTCTTAAAGCAAGTTTTGCTACCTGCTTTGTGTTGCAAAGTAGTTAAGCACAGGTATTTTAATAAAAATGTCTAAAATAGGTATTAAATATGATATTATACAATGCTAATGGCCGGAAAATGTCATTTACAGGTCATATTGGGTACTTAAATTTGAGCTGTAGGCCATCATACAAGACACTATCATTTTAGTCATTTAAGTACTGAACCCCATGATTTTGGGGTCAAATTCAGCACAGTGGTTCCATGGTATGGTAAACACAATGGGTGCAAAAAGTAGTGAATATAATATTTCCCACTGTAAATTTTACTTCTTTACTTCATAATGAAAGTTCTAAAGTGAAGTATGAGTGAGCTATTAACATTCTTAATCGCCACATGAATTATGAAATACCCTGTATTGTCTACGCTAGGTACAGTTCTAATAAACTGTACATAAGATGCAACATTAGTAATGTCTTTAACACGTAGGATGTGGCATGTCCAACAGCCCGGCATTAAATTCTCCTAAGATTATAAACGGCATTACAGCAAAACCAAATTCTATCCCATGGCAGGTAAATGAGCCAATAAAACATGAGTAACAACAATAAAGACAAGTAAATATAGAGAAAATATTGTTGGATACATTGAATTAAATAATAAATCAAGAACAAGTTTATTTACTGTACTTCAACAAAGCTTAAAGGTTCAGAATGTCCCAAATGTGACTAAATATAAATATGCATCCTTGATTATCTGTATAATCAGTTCTCTTCTCTCCTCAGTTCTCTTCTCTCCTCAGTTCTCTTCTCTCCTTGCTACCTAACGGACGTTCGAATGAATCAAAAAGAGTGAACACGTCTGTCTGACACTTAGCAAGATTCTCAAGCCTTTAAGTATAACTATAATAACTTAGAACACCCGTATAGTGTATAATTACTCTCATAGTAATGCAGTGATACAGCGTTACAGTTACAGTGATACAGTGATACATGGAAGTGTAATTAAACTTACCTGCGATCGCATTACTCTGCACCCCGCATCCTGTGACTCCGTCAGTTCAAGATTTATCCAAAGTCCTGAGTTGTGTAATTTAACACCGTACATTCCCAATCCCCCAGTAAAATCAGTCAGTTCTTTCCCCACTCTGTGTTAACTCAAAGGTAAGAGTATTAATCGTTGATAATAACAGTGTGACCAGCATCATGTCAAGAAAGAACCCACCCAGAAGCACCAATGCCGCCACGGCGGCAGAGGACGACCCCAACAGCAGGTCCTCGTCGCCTGCTCCATCGCTCCACAAAGACGTCCAGCAGCTGAAGATCGACTACACCTCCTACAAGAACAGCAGGGACAAGGACATGAGCCAGATGAGGAACGACATCAAAGTCCTGCACACCACGCAAGACAAGAAAATCAAGAAAGATAAGCAAAGTGCGGCCACCATTGCAGCCAACTTTGAGAAGGTGACCAAGAGCATCATATCGCTTCAGAAGGAGCAGTGTAACCGTTCAGTCATAATTTCTGGCGTGCCAACAATGAGACAGCCGGAGAAGAAGCAGGTCAATGGCAAAGTCATGTACCAGGTGAGGGAGAATCCCCAGGAGACCTTGATGCAGCTTGAAAAGACTGTATTCACCTGGATGGAACTTGACAAGCATGGTGGAGTTGCCATTGAGAGTGTCACTCGCTTCAGCCAAGGGCAACAGTCTGAAAGGCCGCCCGGCATTCGCATTCGTTTCGTGACCCAGGATGACAAGTTCAAGCTGTTCAAATCAGTCGGGCTCCTGAAGGGCAAGCCCGAGGCCAAGAATGTAAACATCAGTTCGGATTTTCCTGAATTTCTTTCGGAGAAAGTCAAGCGTGCAAATTACATTGCCAACGAGTTCCGCGCTAACAACAAGGACTACAACACCAGCCTCCACGTCTACAACAAAGATATACAGATCAAGATCAAGAAGAAGGGGCTGCGCGGGTCCAAGTGGCAGCTGTTGAGCAAGGACGAGTTCGAGAAGTACAAGAAGCTTGTGGAGTCCGGTGAGGGTGTGATTGGCAAGAAGAAAGGTGCCCCCAAGAACTTCTACAACACACCCCCCAAGACTGGAGCCAATGCCAATCCTCTGGGTGAAGGCTCTTCGGGCCTTGCCAAAGGTGGAACCCTTGATGACAACATCCTGGACAACCTGTGTTCGCAGACCAATGCTTCATTCTCCATGGATGCACATGACGCTTCCAGGATGCTTGAACAGTCCACCATGGACGTGGACGACGAAGATATTCCTACCATCTAAACATTAATATAAAAGGTACTTAGCTCTACACGTTATTAATATCTTTCTTAATTCCAGAGTATCCCATAACCACAACATGATCCGCGAAATCATCCTAACCCTGCTACTCTGGTACCCAGTCATGTCCAGCCCTGAGTCCGAAGCAGAAGCAACCACCATCTACCTCACTGAAGGCCTTGCAGTCAGGGTGGACTCCATCACCCTCGCCTCCATCAACACCAAGATCAAATCCACCCGGAGGCGGCTGACCGAGCATCGCGGCAGGCACAAGTTCGGCAACACCAACAACCGTATCCCTGGCAATGGCAACATCAACTGGAACGTCATCTACGGATCAACCTCCGCCATGCTTAAGGTCGTAGAAACAAAATACTCAGCACTAGTTAGCAGCAGCGGGAGCAGCCACAGGCTGAGGCAAAGACGGGGCCTATTTGATGGCGTAGGGGAACTGTCCCATACTCTCTTTGGCACTTCAAGCCCTTCCGAGCACAAAGCCATGGTAAAAAAACTCGAGGCAATCAGAGCTGAAGAGCAACATGCAAGAGAAGAACTGTCTGGCATTGTCAAATTCAATGAGAATATGGCTGTGGCTGTGCACTCTCAGGACACCAAGCTCGCATCTACTATGACCCACATGAACGAGCTGAGCGCCACTCTCAGTGCCATTGTTAATGACACTGAGCACATCACTGATCAACTAACTGCTGCCCAGTCATTCACAACCATTATGAATGCAATAATCTTTGAAATCTCTGAGAGTCTTTACAGATTTGAGCTCATCGAGATGAGCGCCCAAGATGGAAGAATCAGCCGCAACATGATCCCACTGGACGAACTCAAGCAGTACACATCCCAACTCACCTTGGGACACCAGCTTCTTAGGCCCCCACTTGCTCCAGCAGTGGCTGATCGTTACTACACCATGAACCTTGCATCGTACTACAGAGATGACCTCTCACTCACCGTGTCAATGGTACTACCACTAGTTGACCATTCCAGCCGATTCCACATCTACCGTGCCAATGCCACGATCCGCCAGCTCTTCCCTGACATCATGTACGTCCTGCAGCAGGCTGACGGGCGGGGGTGGCGGTATCTGACACTGGAGGACAGGAAAAGCTGCCTGGAAGAGAAGCAGACACTGATCACCATCTGCTCAGTAAGGAAGATTGTCATCAGTGAGCCTGGTTACTTTGTACATGACCTGACCCGAACCATGATCATCTACCATCTCCAGCAGCCCTTGACAGCACTGATCAAATGCAACAACAGACCACAGCGTGAACTCATGCTTCCCTTGCACGGAACCATCAATCTCAACGGCAACTGCTCCCTCCGAACAGTATCATTCTTCATTGACACCATCCAGCACTACAGCAGCGAACATGACCATGACATTGATGATAACATCCAAGCACTCAGCAACTGGTCTTGGTCCAACACTCACCATCGTGATCTGCCCATCAGCAGTGTGGTCATCAATGATACCGTCCAGAAGACCAGCCAATTGGAACGGCTTGCCGAAGAGCAAAAGGTACTCATGGAACAGCACATCAAGCAGGAAAATGTGAAACAGGCGCATGAGCCCAGCCTGTGGGAGTGGAGCCAAGTTGCTGGTCAGATCACCATTGTCATCATCATCTTGCTACTTTGTCTGCTCTTTGCATTTAAATGTTACCCAAAATTGAGGACGCTGAGAACCAGCACCTCAAAGAAGGACAAAAAGGAGCTCAAAAGCCTGAAAACGGAAGTCAAGGAACTGTCTGACAAGCTCTCTGAGATGCAAAAAGAGCTCAGCAAAGAAAAACAGAAGCCCAAGTTCAGCCTGAAGACGATCAAACTGAAGAAAGGCAAGGATGGCGACTACCAGGACTGTGTTCCGACTGAGGAGTTCGAGCGGCTGCTCGTGGTGCTGGGCGGGCAACTGGGGTCGGGGTTTGAGGCGGCAATGAAACATCACCAAGGCATAATCTTAATAGTTTAATATATATAACAACTAGTAGGCCTATATCTAATACTTAATCATTCCCTTTCAGTCACCAGTATCAACTTAACTCAATAGTCATCGTTGTGGATTGATCTGCACTTTTATTGAATTAAAAGTTGTAGCATCATGATACAATGTCAGCATATTCATACTGCATAGTCTGCGTATTCTCCAAAGGAGAACGGCAGTTCTATCACTAACAATGTACTTTATTCGGCCTACTAATATTGCATTACATAATATTATCCCTCTCCATATCTTACAGAACGCTCCATTCACCTGACCTCGGTCTCCTCCTCTGACTCACGCAGGCCAACCGACTCCGAGCCGTAATGCAGCCTGATGTTAATCTACTCGGAGGATGCTGAGTTAACAACCAAATGGATAGCGATGATCAATTCTTTTTTAGCAGATGTAATCTTGATTTTGTAATCTACAATACGTAACTTCTACTATTCAACATACTACACTTTACTATACTACTGTACTCTATTTACTTCCATACTTAATATGATTAAGAAGTATCAAACATAAATATGAAGAAATGAAACATAAAACAATCAACATGACGAAGAAATTCCTTTTTATAAAAATGAATGAAAAATCTAAAAAGAACAATAATACCAATTAATACATATTCATCAACTATTAACTATTATGAATGTAACTGAATGTACCATACCAATAAAATATAATTATATATAAAAATTAACTTGCATTACACCTGACGCTCGCGTCATCCCTGATTATAGGTCCTCTGGACCTGGGCAGAAATGCCCTCTGATTTTGAGGCTCATGCCTCTGATTGGCTTGCCAATCAACTGACTATACTGTACTACACTGTAGTACCTAATACATTATTATTATCTACTTATCATTAATTCCTATAATTATACATGCCAAAACTGCTAACTGTCATTCGACTCGCTCATTGATCCTTCACAACGACCGATTATCACGGAGAGTCTGAAGTTGCGACTCAATATGTAACCTTGAACTCAATGAAAAATACAGACTTCAACCTTCGAATTACTTCTCACAACATTAGATCAATTTATGCTAACGGTAGCACGTTTGAAGCCATTAACTCAACACTAAACAGCCATGTAGTAGCTCTGAACGAAACGTGGGCACACTGCAACGAGAAACCAACTCTGACCGGTTATAACTTAATATCTCATACTGCTAGAACTAAGAGTACTGGCGGGGGAGTAGCACTATTTTCGAAAATTGACACAGTGATGACCGAACTCTCACAATACAAAATCTGTCTTGAGAAAAGGATCGAAATCTGTGCAGCCAAACTAATGACAAAAAAAGGACGAAACATAATTATACTATCCATTTACATGGGCTTCATCAGAAAAGAGGAATCCATTGATATACTACTGAATACTGTGGACAGGATTCGACAAGAACACCCTCACTGTTCGACAATATTATGTGGCGACTATAACGCTGATCTGATTAAAATGCACGAATGCAGTTCCACGTACAGACTAAATATCGAATTGCAGAATCGCCTTATTCTACCCTATATACATTGCCCGACTAGAATTCAATCAAACCGTCAAAATATCGAATCTTCGACATGTATAGACAATATGTACTGCAGTAGTGACATAACCAATAATTGCAAAATCCTAGTCGTCGACTGTGCAGATCATTTTCCAATAGTTCTGACCCTGAATACTGTCCCAAATAAAAGAGCTAAGCAAACAATTTTTTACCGGGAAATGAAGGGTCCTAATATCGACAATACTGAACAACTTTTATTAAAGATGAAATTCTCAGACCTTCTATTTTCCAAGGATGTTAATTACGTTTGTAATGAACTACAATCAAGGGTTAATCTATGCATTGACACAGCTTGTCCACTTATTGAAAAAACCGTACGAGTCAAATGCAAACCCGACTGGCTAACTTCTGGATTCATAAAGAGCACTAAAACCAAAAATAAGCTATACACATCTTGGAAAAAGGCCAAAAATGTGCTAATTCGAGACAGGAAGCATTCTGAATATAAAAACTACCTTTATTGCTATAATAGATATAAGCGGGCAGCGATTAATCTGCTGACTAAACACAGGATAGAGGAAGCAGGGAAGAACATGCGACTCCAATGGAGGTTAATTAATGATCTTTTACATCGGGGAAAGAAAAATAACTCATCTGGCCCGACTAAAATACTATCCGCGGACGGAACTAGAACCCTAAATAATCCCATAGATATGGCAAACGAGTTCAATTGCTTTTATGCAACCATTGGTCACAAATTTGCATCAAAATTTAAAAAGAACGATAATTTTTTAAAATATATGCAAAAAAGAGAACCCACCTTTGAACTGAAACAAGTCTCAATGAGTACGGTCGTGAAAACAATTGCGAGGCTACGAGGGGCGAACAGTAGCGGAGCGGACTTAATATCGAATAATCTATTAAAAAAAATTACCTATATTTTGGCTCCTTTCATCACACACTTAGTAAACCTGAGTATTAGCCAATCTACATACCCAGATGCATGGAAAGAGGCCCGTATTATTTGTCTTTTTAAGAATAATGGCAGTAGAGAAGACCTAAACAATTTCCGCCCTATCAGCCTTCAAATGGTACTAAGTAAAGTGATTGAAAGAATTGTCTCATTCCAAACTAGAGACCATTTAGAACAAAATAATCTACTACCCGATAGGCAGTTCGGATTCCGCAATAACCACAGTATAGAATACCTACTGCATGACGCTATTAAGACGATTTGCGAAGCGAAACAAAAAAAATTATCGATTTCGATATTATTTATCGATTTATCGAAGGCTTTCGATACCCTGGACCATCGCACAGCTCTAATTTCGATAAAATTCGGTATCGGAGCAAAAGAGAGCACAGTGGCATGGTTTGCCTCATATCTGTCAAACAGAAGGCAATTTGTCCAAATCGGAAATGCTAGGTCAAGTACACTACCCACAGGCGACATCTCAGCCCCGCAGGGCACTGTGCTTGGCCCCCTACTGTTCTTAATATACATAATAACATTCAATGAAGTGTGCAAAAACCTTGTATCTTATTACGGGTTCGCGGACGACAGTAGCCTCATATTCACTGCGGAAAATGATACATTATTAAAGGAGAAAATCGATAAAGTGCTTCCAATAATAATGACATGGTTTCAGGATTTTAGGTTAACACTAAATGTCTCAAAAACCAAAATAATGCACATGTTTGGTTCGAACCCCGGCCCCATAATAATAGATAACCATCAATTAGAAGTTGTCGAATCATACAAACTGCTTGGTGTCTTTATTGACAAGCAGCTTAATTGGTCAGTCCATGCCAAACATCTAATCTCGAAATGCAAAACCATTCTTTACTTTCTGAATAAATTAAAATATCGATTAGATGAACATAACAAATTATTAATCTACAAATCTCTCATTCAATCCCTATTGCATTTCAGTACTCCGATCTGGCAGTCCATGTCCCAAATCCACAGCAGCCGTCTGCAGGTCATAATGAATAACGCAATGAGGGCAATATTCCGTCTGAAAAGAAGAGATAACACTGAAAAAGTAATGAAGGAAAAAGGAATCATGAATCTGACTCAGCTATGTGCGTATAATTCGATGATCCTGGTCAAAAAAGCGAAACATGATATACATTGTAATCCCAGAATAAGAATGATGTTTCAAGATAAAGAAGAAAATAACCGTAGGAACGGTAAAGAGAAACATATCCACCAGCCTTTTTATAGACTTAACTCATTACAAAAGCAGAGTCCCTACATATGTCCTAAACTGTATAATGCACTACCTAACTATCTAAGGCTACCTACTACTACTATTAACGTATTTAAACAAGAGATAAAGAAGATCTTACTAACATGAAGACTGTATGCTATCTAAATACTTTGTCTATGTTGATGTCGTAACTACCCCATGCGTTCAGGTCGAAATGACCTCTGCCATTGGCATGATGAATTAAATGGAGGACTAAAATACTGCGGCGAGTGTAACAAGCCTAGAGCATTCTCGTCGCTGCCTAAAATACCAAAATCGTAACAATTAACTATTATATAAATATCGCTAAAACAGGAAATAAAACACATTACATTACATTACATATTAAACTTTTTCTAAAATATTTGGTGTTAGGTTGGACTGCAATTCCGCCAGAATGCAACAGCTTTCTCTACATTTTATTTTTGTGGAGGAACTCTGCTAAACAATCAATGGGTCCTTACAGCAGCTCATTGCATCGTAAAGTAAGACCGGCATATAACAAATGCGTAATATAATAACAATAATTTTAATACACTCAGTCTGTACATCAATAGAACACAATAATTTACTGAAATTATTATTAAAGGCAAAAGACTAGACCCCAAGATAATACTTTTTCAATGTTTTGCATCTCCCAAAGTTTATTTACGTAATGGACATATAACACTCATACTTGCAAATAAGCAAGACGGAAGAAATAAGTGACAACACTGTTACACGCCTTGGTTGAATTATATTTAACTAATCTATCTCTAGTAGTATTAATTAAACATTAGAATAAGTAGCAAATGCTCCTCTTTAGCTTTAATAATCCTGGGAATGTGAGAGTCGGTCTTGGAGATCATAATCAAGCAAATCAGGAGGACAATCTGTTTGTGGAAGTAAGACGGTAAGTAACTTTCCTATTGCCGCATTTCCTACACCAGGAGAAAGAAAATGCAGGAAAAATGCCAAGAAAACTTCCGGAAAACTACCAGAAAACTTCTTCTTTCCTTCCTCCCTTTTTGCACACACTGACCAGCTTGCTGGAGAAGGAAGAAAAACAGCCAGAAAACTGCAAGAAACCTACCAGAAAATTATACCATAAAATTCTTGAGAGAGGAAGTTTTCCGGTAGTTTTCCTACATTTTTCCTCCCAATCGACCTGCAAAAACCAACCTATCTGTGACAGTAATGAGTATTTTTAATTGGGAAGATCAAAGACGATGACACTGAAAATCCTCGGTCGAAAGGACTTATTTAAACTAACACTTCATACATGTACTCTGTATTATCCCTTCTGCACGGGCGCAAAATAAAGCTCAGCTTTAGATTCAAGAACAACCGCATGGAGGAGGAGAGATTTCTTGACCCACTCAGCACAGCAAACAGTAAGAGAACTCAGTAACTCAGTTTGGGGGTCTTACTATTGTGCTGAGTGGGTCAATATTTGCTGCCCCCTCTTGCGGCGATTGGCGGAACTTTGAAGACGGAGATGCAGATAGGATAGTATACAAAAACATGGAGAACTGGCTTATATATTCACCCAACCGGTTGCAACCTCTTGGCTGAAATGAGCCTAGGACTGGTCAGCTCTTTAACTTTCATCAGCCTTTCCTCTTGCTTGCTCAAATGTTTGGCAAATATTCAGCTGTCTCTGAATAGGTGATTCACAAGGCTACCAACGAAGGCAGCATTAATTAAAGAGCTTTAGTTTAAACTATATTTAACAATTCAGGCTATTCGTCCATCCCGAATATCGCCCAAACAGAAGAGGGCCCTACAATGACATTGGGCTCCTCAAGCTGGCCAATAAAATTGATTTTGACACTTATCAGAATGTCAGGCCTGCATGTTTCCCGAGGAGGGACCTTCCTTCAAGAGCAACGGTATTACTATCAAAGAAATCTTAATATAATTAAAATTGTACCTTTGAGTCCTTTATTCACTTTACTTAAATTAAAATATAATTATATAAGGTAGTTCTAATCTGAATTATCACTAGAGCCTAGGCGAAATAAATATTTTTGAATTACCCTTTTAATATGCATTTCTTTATAAAAAAAAATAACAACCATTATTTATCAGATCAAAGTTTCTGGCTGGGGAAGCTTCAATCCTGTCCCTGGGGAGGAGATATTTCCAGATCTGCTTCAAGAGGTTTGTAAACTAGTAACTCAATCATATATTTAATTGTACTTTTATGGTCTTAGGTCGATCTTAAAGTGATTTCAAGGAGGAGATGCAGCCAGGGTCTGGGAGTGGACAGGGAGCTAATTACTTCCAGTTTTCTCTGTGCCATAGCAGTTGAGCAGAGCGCTTGCAGGGTAAGGAAAAGAGCTACAAAATAGGTATGGGAACAAACCAATTGGGCCTCTTAAACTGTTGGTAAATGATGTACAAGTTTGCTTTTTTCACATTAATAAATGATATCCTCAGATTCACAAATATTAACATTAACAACATGCTTAGATCAATCAGGTTTAATATTGAGATATTTAGTCACTTCCAAGGTTAATATAAGAGATAAAAGGTTTGCTTGCTGACGGCTTCAGCAAGAGCTGCCTGAAAGCTGAGTGTGTAAGGACTTATGAGACACTTATGAGGTGAGCGCGGGGGAAAGGAGAACATTCAAACATTTTCCCTGCGGGCACCCCTTGGTCAATTCGTATTATTTTCTGTCTGTCTTGATCCAGGGTGATTCTGGCGGCCCCGCAGTTTGGCAAAGCAATGACCTGCGTTATTTTATCCATGGAGCCGTATCATTTGGGAATCCTGTATGCAACACGGGACCAACAGTCTTTGCAAGGGTTATGGATAAAAGTAAGCAATTACTATTCTATTGAGTAACACTTTAAGCAAAATTGGATATGGCTCTTTTATTGCCTAATAGTAGTACCCTTTATTGAACTAGGCTTTAAGAAACGAATAGAGTTACCAACTCTGGTGTTATTTATAAGTACGTTACTACGGATAGTGTTTTAAACCAATGCTTAAAATAAGATAATAGTTACTGTATTTGTCTATATGTATTACTAATACAATTTTATATTTTGCTTTCTAGGTATCAGAAACTTCATTAAAAAGAAGGTGAAGAATCTTCCTTCCAGAACTTGCTGAGAAAATGGTGCATTATATTATGTTTGTAACGATTCAGAAAATTTTGAACTAAAAATCACGGCTGTCGTTAACGATTTCATTGATGATAAAGTTATAAGAATGTGATCATTTATATGAAATAGCTTGTAACCCTGTAAAAGAATATTGGGGTGACCATAACTTATAGCTTAAAGCCAAGGTACCCTCACCGGCCTAAAGTAGAAGGGATAGCCAAAATCAATTTCTGCACAGAGTAATACATACTAGGATCATTTTAACACACTTTTATTAGCATCAGCAAGTCATTGCATTATTAATAACACACACACATCCAATGAAACTCAAGCTGTCTCATGTACAATCCAGTGGCATATGCATGATATATGTATGCAAGACGACAGGGCTCAGCGCTTCTGTCCAGGGTTATAACGGGAGAATTGGCTCCAGGGTTGAGGCTAAATGTATAAAGGGTAGCCAATAAACAATCAAATCTGAACAGAATAATTGTACATACTAGGATCATTTTATTACAACTTTATTTGCATCAGCAAGTCATTACATTATTAATAACACCCACACATCCAATGAAACTCAAGCTGTCTCATGTATAATCCAACGTCATATGCATGCAATATGTATGCAAGACGACAGTGCTCAGCACTTCTGTCCAGGGTTATAATGGGCGAGTTGGCTCCAGGGTCAAGGAATGGTCCATGAGTGATTCCATTTGTGGTGATAAACTTCCAGCCATTGAGGGGAAAGTTGAAGCTGTTGACATACACTGGAATAAAATAAATTTATACTAAATGTATCATACTTTGAAATACGTATTTGGTATCTTTGTTTTGATCACTTTGCCTGGTAGATGGTGCTAGTGGTCGAGATAGTCCTTCAACTGAGTCTACTGCAAATTCTTCTAACTGAGTTGTGAGGAACACTCAGCTGAGCTTCTACTACTTAGCTGCATACTCAGTTCCAGGACTATCTCGACCACTAGCACCATCTAACGGGCAAAGTTGTAAAAACAAAGATATTACA
Source organism: Tisbe holothuriae (assembly GCA_900659605.1). Lineage (NCBI taxonomy): Eukaryota > Metazoa > Arthropoda > Copepoda > Harpacticoida > Tisbidae > Tisbe > Tisbe holothuriae. The sequence goes on along the minus strand of LR137260.1, from coordinate 475 downwards.
TAGATACATACCTTATTAATGGAAGGAGGGGAGAATGGATAATAGGTGGAAGCCTGAAGCACTATATTATAACGAAGTGGAGCTCAAGAATATCTTTAAAAACTGTAACTATTGTGTAGAGAATAGCCAATAAACAACTTTAATGAAGGATGAAGGGTGTGGATTTCATATTTAATGCTGTACTTCACAAGTTTTACATCTATGTTGAGCAAGTTTTTAAAGGTATCCAAATTACATAAACTATGCCCACCTTCAATTTTATCCACATAGTCTCCAATCTCAATGTCAAACTCTCTTTTTGGACTTGGTCCACCAATATATGTTGCATCTGCATTGTGATTTCCACCATACGTCACCACAACATGCTCCAAAGACCAACCGTAACTGAAGACAACTTGGGATGGGTAGCCATTGTCAAGTAAGGATTGGCGGTAGTCAATGAAGCTGCCGGTGGAGAGGGCACCCCTGGGTCCCG
>LR137259.1:15122-26697 GCA_900659605.1 Tisbe holothuriae | reverse complement strand
AGACGTGTTCACCACTACACCGGCTGGAGACAAACATGTTCATGACAAGCGGATGAATAATTAATGGTTGAGTCGTTTTTGTTATTAAGTGCTGAGTTTATATCGTCAGCGGACTGAGTTAAGACCTGTTTTGACGAGCGCGTGCGCTGATTGGCTGGGCGTGTTGGACGTTGAACGAAAATTTGAACGAAAAACGCTTCCATTGGACGTTGGACGAAAACTTTTTTGCCCTGAACGAATTTTAATTTGCTCTTTTTTTAATTGAACGAAACTTTTTTCAATTGAACGAAAATTGCAGATCATTTTATATTGAAAAAACAAGCTCTAGTCGCTCTTGACTGGGCAATACCCATATTTTACAATAAGTCATTAACATGTAAAGTAAGCTTAAAGTAAGCTTACGTAATGTGATAAACTAGACATATATTACATATTCTTGCAAGCCGCTTAGAAATTGCCCGCTGTGCAGTAATATTAGTAGTAGACTTTTGTTTGAACATTTGTACCTGCCTCTTGTAGATAAGTCCCCTTAAGTTTGGCCAAAACGGCAATTTGTTGCTGTGATGTTGTAGCAGCGGGGACAATGTCTAAAAGTACGAGTAGTTTAGACTAGGTGCATGACTGCATGACTTTGAAATTACTTGATTGAGTAGATAAGCTGTCCTCTGTTTAATGTCTAGTATGTACACTTTGTTCAACGTCAAAAAATCGTTCAACATCCAAAATTATTTGTTCAAAGTCCAAATTAATTCGTTCAGTGTCCAAAATAATTCGTTCAATGTCCAATTTGAATTCGTTCAATTGATTTCGTTCAACGTCCAGCCACCCATTGGCTGAGCGGACAAACGCGCTCAGGCCACATGCACAGAATTTCGACGATCAAGCTCAGCTCAGGCAAAAAGATATAATACAAATGGTAACTTTTCGAAGGTATTAAATAAGTACGATTGTAATAAAGCTTTAGTACTTATTCTTAAACATTTGTAATTATAAGATTGACGTCTAGCACGAGCTCTTCATATTAAAGTACCCTTCATCAATTCTCTACATTTCCTTAAATTAATTTTAAATAAATTCCAGAAACCCAATATGAAAACCAGACCGGAGACCCGATCGAAGCTGGTTTTGGGTTTTAATAAACTGACAGTCGAGGCACTGTCTTCGCACATCCTTACTTTTTATCATAATTTACAGTAAAATAAATAACAAACGTCTGCTTTCTACAGCACTGTAAAGTGTAAAGTTCAACCCTCTATAACACCGTCAAAAGTCCGTTTAAGTTTAAAGTCTACGAAACAAGCACACATTCATTATCCAGTTAGACGAGTCTCCCATTTATATACATTACTCTCAACATAGCGGTCATATTAATGTATCAAAATATAATCTGACAATCAAGAACAAGTTTTCCAATCATGGCATCCACAAGATGTCCCACCTGCCACACCCACTTCCCTAACAGCTACACCCTCCTCCGGCACAGAGCATCCAACCACTCCCTCACCCACACCTGCAAACACTGCCCCGCCACCTTTGACAGCCTCACCGAGGCTGAGCAGCACGTGATCACGGCGCATCTCACCAGTGAGGACACTCAGTCTGATATCATCATGGAGGTGGAGGAAGGGGAAGAGCCCATCAGGAGCACCATGAAGGTCATGTCACCCATGCAAGGGCAGATTAAGGTGACTTTGATTAGTCAGGAGCAAGCTACAAGAAAGAGGAAGACTCTGCATGAGTTGCCATCACCTAATGAGGAGAAAGAGGCTCCAAATAGAAGGACGACAATGCAAGAGTTTCCAGCAAATCCTACTCCCAAGAAGCAAGCCAGGTTGGAAGAGGACATTGGAACACAGAACCATCAGTGTCCTGGTTGCAACCAATCCTTCCCAGTAAGGCTACTACTCCGCCAGCACATGGCTGTAGAACACCGAAAAGCTAACCCAACCCAGTGCCATGTTGTGGGAACTTCCTGCATCATCCGGCTCCAAACCCAGACTCAAATGACTGAGCACATCATCATGACACACATGGCTGCATTTGTGGCACCCCTGGTCAATGTCACAAGATGTGACATTTGTGTAAATGTGAGGTTTACTGTGGATAGCCCTCCTCACAGTCAGATTAGGCATTATATTAACAAGCACATGGATAGGGTGCGTGCATTGGCAAATGCTCCATGGGTTGCTAAGCCATTTGAGTGTAATAATTGTCCACAAGGTTTCTACTTTAGTGCAATGTTGAAGCAACATATTGAAACAGTGCATAAAGGGAAGAACGCTGCAAAGTGTTCATTCTGCGGACTGGTCAATAAAAAGAACCAGATTCAGCTTGTGCAGCACATCATTGTAGCCCACATGGAAGGCCCAGTCTCTCAGATTAAGAACAGTCTCAATGGCAAGAAGGAATGCCCGGAATGCAAGACAGTCTTCAAGACTGATGCAGCTGTTGCCAAGCATATGATCTTTAGACATGAACTGACAGCATCTAATCTTTCAAAGACAAAAGAAGAGACTGATCCTCTAGAGGGCAATGCTGGAGATACGGTCCTGATGGATGCTGTGCTGCCAGTTGTGAGCAATGATAGTGATGCTGAAGGTGTTAAATGGAACACAGACATTAGCTTCATCCCATTGCCAGAGAACTCCAAGCAGGATGATGGCATGTACCACTGTAACCAATGCTCAGAAATGTTCCATTTAGACATTGAACTGAGACAGCATATTGCGGTAGTCCATGATCGGCGCAGTCCATTCATGTGCCATTCCATTGGTCCAATGTGCCTGGTGACACAGGGTAGCCAGAACCTTCTGGAGCATCAACTCTCTGTACACAAGAGATCAGCTGTGGATAAGATCAAATCTGGCAAGCAGGAATGTCTCTTTTGCAAGGGGAGGACAAGGCAACTTGCCCACTATATCAACTGTCATATGGATCAGCTGTACAAGCTCATCAAGGATGAAGATGATAGCAGAGAAATGTCCAAGCATAAGATGCCGCATGAGTGTGACACATGCGGAGAAGGATTCACTTTCAAAGTCATGCTGAGGCAACATGTTGCAAGCTATCATGGGGTCAACCCATTGGCCAATGGGAGTGAGCTAGAGAAGAGCTCGACCAATGAGAGTGAGGCATCATCCTGGCCAGCAGACAAGTGCGTCTACTGCGGCCACAGCCAACACGGCGGCCACCTGGAGCAACACATTGTCGAATTCCACATGAAACGGAGCATTGAACGGTTGACAAAGACCATTCGAAGGAAGACATGCCCTCTGTGCCCAAAGATGTTTGAATTCCCCGTGCTTATTGCCAAGCATATGGTGTTCTGGCATGAAGAGGGTGCGTTTAGGGCTCTGAGGAAGATTGGTAAGATTGAGCGGGATGTTGAGGTGGCGATGAAGAGGAAGAGGAGCAAGTCCAATCCGTTGGATGATTCGGTCAAGGATGCTTGGAAGCAGAGGAAGGAGCTGGAGGAGCTTGTGGGGGATAATAATAATGATGAAGATGAAGAAGAGCAAGGGATTCGTGAAGAAGATATTATCTGTGCTGAACTTGATTTTGACTAGAATTTTGAAGTTCCATTTTGTATTAACTGTGTTTTACATTAATGAATAAGCTTGATTTTTACTATTAATTGTATTTGCCATCAACCTTGTTTTTGTGTTATTTGCAAGTTAATTGCACAATAAAATATTGACAAAACCTTGCCCGCTTACTCGTAACTCATTTATAAATAATATTTGTTGCGGACCAATAACTGTAAACATGACTGCTCATTTTTGAAATAACTTCTACTCTGTCAAGGGGAGTTCGGGAACTAAAAGCCCTCCTAAATGTGCTCACATGTGCATGCTAAGACTATTTTTGACAAATATGTTATTTCTCTCAAAATTGAAATACTCCTTTACATTTTCAGATGCTCCGTTTCGCCATCTATGACTGGGACAAATCCTCCAGCATGGACACGTACGACCAGGATGATCTCGGCACCATGGAGTGCACGCTTGCAGACGTGGTCAGGGCGAGAGGAAATAAGTTCGAGAAAGGGTTGTCGCCGTATAGGAGGAACCCAGGTATAGCTTCAAGCTTTAATGATTTAGCAATAATTTTATGCAGTAACTGTTAATTCATGTGCAAGACAAACTATACCTACTTTACTATGTAAAAGTAACTACAAAATGTAGCAGTTGAGGACTGATATAATTATATTCCTTTTTGTAAATATTTTGCCATTAAAATGTGGACATTTTATTTCAGCAATGAAGGAAACAAATTTAAAACATTTTAGAATGATTCGGACTTAAATATGACAGTATACAATGTATAACTTTCTCCATTAAAACAATATTTGCCATTATAGAGTTTCATCAATATTTTCCCTTTCAGGTGACTGTGGCATCATCACCGTTTACATGGAAGAGAAAGCTGGATTAAAGGACAAAATCACCTTTGAGCTGACTGGCTCCAACCTGGAGAAGAAGGACATGTTCTCAGAGAGCGATCCGTTCTTCACAATCAGTAGGCTCAACCCAGATGGGAGTGGCACACTTGTCTATAGGAGCGAGTGGCTCAAGGTAATTGTAATGATGTGTCTGGAATGCAATTAGGCATAGACCACCGGCCCCATCGAACTGACGGGATCCAACCTGTAGAAAAAGGACATGTTCTGTTGATTTCAATTATTGTATGATAAGAAATTGAGAAATGGAATGCGTGAATTGTCATTTTAAGCTTCAATTATCAACTACCAATCACCCATATACGCGTCTTTAAAAGCATATTTATTTTCAACTGACCGCCCGTCAATGCTGTCATCCTTGAAGTGACTCTTCTTATTACTAGTTACATGGATCCTTCTATATCTTTGAAGCCTTCGTGACACATCCTATTAAGTCCTTGGCAGAGCATAATTACATGTATAATGCTAAGTATACTTTAAGAGGACCTCGTCCTTCAAAACAAGCAGCTACAGGCATTTACTCAATTACATGACTACTCTTACAAATTAATTTCTTTAGGAAATGCGACGCAATAAAAGTAATTCTTATGCATTGTCTGATAGGAAATATTGAAAGGAATTACCAAGCATTGGGAAATTACATTTATTTTGTAATAATTACAATTACATTTGTTTAGAAAAGTCAAGAATTACGTAATTCTAGGAATTACAATAACAAAGAATTACACCCAAATTACCTCTAGAATTACTATTTTCATGAACATTGTAAGAATTACTTTTCAAATGTAATTCTTCCCAATGCTTGGGAGTTACGTGTTGTCCAAGAAAATAAGTTTACTATTGGCTATGACGTTAGCATTGATTAACTTTCTGAAATTGGAATATGGAGATTCCCTGGAGGCGAGATTTAGTTTCTATTTTCTACTCTCGTATTGGACTAAAGTATTAACACGCAATAAAAAGAACAAATTGGAAAAATAAAGTTTTTTCGATTGGTACATTCAGCTGTTATCCAGATTTTTTTTATTTTAAAATTTGCAAAAGTATAAGGCTAAAAGTAAAAAAAAACATCATAAAATATTTGCTTGAGGCAATAATGTACACAGAGTAATACTAGTAACTTATATTTAACTCACTAATGAACCATGCTTTTATAGAGCCGTCCAAAGCTTTCTTTAAAATGTAAAACTTTTTGTAACTTTTCCCCCAATCGTAGTCAACGTAATAGTGTTAACGGAAAAAGTTTATATTTGGCCTTGGTGTTACACATTGACCAGATAACGTAACTTTTTGATGCTTTTCGTACCATTTAGATTAAACTACTCCATCCAACTTTTATCAAACACATTCTCTTTCCCTTGCAAAACCCCTTTGTATTGGAAATCGGAATTCTGTCCCGTAAGACTCGATATGAAGGGTCCCCAGGGAGGCATGGCATAGAAGATCTTAGATGGTGGCTGAGGAGCCGTCAAATGCTTTAGAAAAGGAAAGCTGAATTCGCAAAGGAGTGTGGTGTTAGCGTTAGCGGTCCATGTTCTTAAGCCTCTTAAGGCAATAACTTAAGATGCACTATTTCCCTTAAAAACATTACTCGTACAATGTGCGTATGATATGCATAAGCCGGTTGCATTCGTGTTAAAAGTGAATATCTTACTTAAAACAATATCTCTGGATGTTTAAAGCTGATGCATTTGAAGCCTGAATTGTACTATGAAACTCTCCTATAGAGGTCCCCTTACCGGTCCTCTATACAAAGCTTTGAAATAGATTTTCAATTTGATTATTACTATTTCAATCTTCTATTTGGCGATAACGTTGATACAGGAAATTTAAAAGGAGAAATATCGCGATTTGATCAATGTTTTATCACACTTGCAAATCAATCCGTGTTCTTTTTAAAGCATTAATCAACGTCAAAGTGAACCAATCAACTTAATAATTTATCAATCGTCTGTCTTCTGTGTGACTAATATGAAGGCTAAATTACACCTATCAAAATGGATTGAAATTAATACTGTGTCACATGAGGAAGAAGTTAAGCTCTGTAGTTGTACTGGAAGTCAGGCAACCACGTTGTTGAGCGTCCCTTGTGGTACTGCAGTACGCCTCGAAAAGAGACAACAGCGTTGCAAAAAAATATATGTAGCCTATATTAAATGTATAAAAGCGGAGAATAATGGTATAAAATTATTATTCACCACCCTGTATGTTAGCTATGTACAATTAAATACATAAACTGGGTTATAAGGAGCACAATGACAGTCAGTTAATGTATAAATTATAAACAAGCATTGGGAAGAATTACATTTGAAAAGCTTGATTATAGATATTATTATTCACCACCCTGTAAGTTAACTTCTCATACCATTAATAACGTCTCACCCTGTACAGGACGACCCCAACCCCGACTGGTCCAAGGTCGAGATCACGTCCGGCAAGCTCTGCAACGGCGACTGGAACCGGCGGCTCAAAATCGAAGTGTTCGACCACGATATCGACGGTGGCCACGACTTCATCGGGGAGTTTGAAACGTCTCTGGACGAGGTACGGTTATATTGTAGTTGTGTTAGGGATTCGGTGCTTGTAGGCTATTGTGCCCTAACTTATGTAAACTGTACAAGTAGACATTATGAGTCAGAATGAAGAATATGGTTTGGAATATTATATAGGGGACTTTAATGTATTTACTTTTACATTGAATGGAAGTAAATTAAATGGCTCGGATTGCAAAATATGCATATGCAATATGGACTTCTAAGAAGTAACCTTTTCATTTGGAACATTAACACGAGCAGGAGTACTATACATAATTCATTTTGGTAACTATGAATGCATCATGGTGTTCGCGTTATAATATCTGCTAGCTGTAAATGCACAATAGCCTATCAGTACTTATAAACAGGATAGTTTTAGAGCATGATATAGATTAAAGAACAGTTAGATTTGCTGCTTTGTTACTATAATTAGCGCGTATATTAAACTTAAACTGACCTGTATTGTGTATACCTACTTACTATTTACATACATCTTCCTTTCCGCTACAATAAGATGACAAAATTCAAAAGAGGCCCAAAGGCGCGTAATAAGAGACTGAGTAACAAAACAACACTGCCCTTATTTTTAAGAGCGGGGGTTTGGTTTATTTAACAGCTAGATACGTTCACAAGGCTTTGTTGATTCACCACTAAATGATAAAAAATACCTTTTGTAAAGACACAGGCATGTAATAGTTGATCAAAACCCGGGCTTGATATATTTAGTTGCCGTTTGTTTGAATGCATTTAGTTATGTTAATACTAGTTGCTACTTAAAATAGGTAAAAAATGAGTCACAGTAAAGTATTATAAAGCTATTTCAGGCATAGCTTGGCACATATTGTATGGATAATTGTACTTATAAATGCTTCTTTTTCTTGGGAAAAAGCTGACCTCCTACAAAAAGGCCTCACAAAACGTAAACAGACTTTTAAACTATCTTAATGGGATTTGCTTTACATTGCAAGTGGCACAAATAAAACCTAAAATGACTAATCCAAAGCTTATGATATAAATTAGATATATGCACATTTATCTCCACATTTTATGTTAATTTTATCACAGAGTTTAAACATTGGGATAAATAATCACATACATGAGCTTTGTGATCGATATTTTACCCTATTTGGTTCCATGGGCTTTTATTTCGTGTGATTTTTGTTTCTTTTCCAGGCATTAATTAAGAAAAATGTCTCTTTTCTAATGTTAAATATACATACTGCTTAAAATATTTCTTGATTTAACATAAACACAGTAACAGAACCAACTCAAATGAAGACAATTCACTAATTAATCTACTAACTTAATAATGCCTGTCCTTCATTTTCCAACACCTCCATTTTGGAATTACCGCACCCCACTAACATCCTAACCCCCGTATATGGCTCAACCATTGACTTATATATTTCTTTAGATGTCAGCTGGTGAGGGATTCCAGATCCTAACCTGGGACGTGGTCAACAAGAAGAAGCGTGATAACAAGAAGGATTATGAAAATTCGGGAACCCTGATATTGAAGAGTATCAAAATTGAACAGGTAAAAATTATGAACATTTTCTTTCTATTTTTTCAAGTAAATCTGTATAACACTGGGCTATAAAGAAGTACTTGATTTTTTTCATATAGAAGTTATTAGAAAAGTATTTATTGAGAATAGAAGTCTTTCTTCAAGCATGTCAGTTTAAAAATCTTATTGTTTTCAATCAAAATTGTTCTGTAATTTATTATTATGAAGGATTTGTTTAACTTTCATATTGTGAATAATATACATTTAGATATGTATTATTAGAAGTGAATTATAACAGTCAATGAGTAGTACATACACAACAAGACATTGCTTACAGCTTATTAGAGTGTACATACAATGTACATGGTGTGCTTTTATATGTACTACAAACCCAATCCTCCTGTTTTATCTGTTCCTTATCCAAAATCCTTTTATTTTAGAGTATGAGCAAGGAGGTAAATTGAACAGGATTTGTGTAATCTAGTTTGGGGATGCAATAGTTAATGCAGCATTTTAACCCTGTCACTGTGCCGTTTGATTGTAATGTACAAAATGGGGACACTGAGAACCTACCCTATGCATAAAATATCCTTAATTGCCATGGCTTTTCACTGCTTCACTGTAATGATTATTTTAGCACTTTTACTGTATAAAAGAAATACTCCTTTTCAAGTAAAGTCTGCTTGGGAGCAACTAAATTTATAAAGAAAAGCTGATTATTCTATCTCTGCCCAAACCCGCTTTAACCACATGCACTGCCAGTGTTAGTCTTGCTAAATCACTGCACCCATTGAACTTTTTAAAACATGCTATGGGACGAGTATATTGTATTCACACAGAACACATTGCCCAAAATATACTTCCACGGGCTAATTTTAATAATATGTGGATATTAATGCTATTTTGTGCTTCCAGGACACCTCCTTCTTGGATTATATCCGCGGTGGGCTGAGGCTTCACTTTGTTGTTGCCGTTGACTTCACATTGAGCAATGGAGACCCCTCAAACCCAGGTGAGAAGCTAAGCTAAATATTTTATAATAATATATAATTATTAAGTAAAGCCTTGTAAAGGATATATGCTACAAGCAGTGAATTGTCATGCCATGCATGTTGCCATTTTTACGTTATAACTTGATTATAACAAGGTACAAGAATGCGAGTTTTTGCCCATTAGCAATAAAGTAAAAATGATAACCACAATCCTTCAAGTCAGATCACTGGTTCTTATTGTCGTTTTGAAAGTAAATGTAGGGTTGCCCAAAATATACAACCGTGTGCAATAGACGAATAATATTCCGTTTCCAGCTTCTCTCCACTACTACGACCGAAACCGTCCCGAGAACCCTTACACGATGGCCATCAGAGCCATTGGAGACATATTCCAGGACTATGACTACGGTAATAAACCATTTACATAACTTTGAATGCATTTTATTGGGCTTCATACTGTACAGTACCATCGGTTCATGCAATATAAATAGCTATAACATGTACAGCGAGTGGCATTAAATAACATCTAGACTAATTCATGCCTTATATTATACATTATCCTCCCAAATATCAACTCAGGCAGCAAGAGTGATATGGAATGTAGAGAGCAGGAGGTTCTAGCCGAGTACAACGGGGAAGGTATTATTACCATGTTCAGTGTTATATTGTGTTGGTCCAAGGCACACACATACCTACTACCCCTATATTAGTATATTTTGATGGTATATCTAAACACGTTAAATGTCAAATCATGGAGTCTATAAACGTACGAGCAATGGAGGAAAACAATAACCTTTATTACACACTACTACACTACACATAAGTTTATAACATGATACTGCACACATGAAATCAATAAATGGAAGAACTCTGCATGCCTAATGTTTATTTTCTATTTCTACACTCTCATTTATGTTTTAACAATACACAGGTTTTGGTACGTACAACGAAGGTGTTTTCTGACTTTAAATATCGTATTCAGGAGAGACAACGCCTGACAGATTTAGATGTAGCAAATAACATAACATTATATGAGAAGACTACTACTAATAGATTACAGCTTTCAGATGAAGTACCACATATAAGACATTATTTCAATAGCCGGCCATTATCATATGCTCATTTCTTCCTAGTCAGAATATTAATAGTCCGTACTCTCCTATAGAACCCGCAGACCATAATTGTGACCATTCATAAAGCTGTCTTATAGCACATTATGTGTCCTCTAGAGCATCATTATGACAGTATGTGATGCTAATGCCATTATTTCTCTTTTTAGACAAGCAGTTTATTGCTCTCGGCTTCGGTGGTCTGATCAACGGACGTCCTCGGCACTGCTTCCCGCTCAATGGGGATCCCAGGCACCCGCAGTGCAGAGGCATTGATGGAGTGGTGCAGGCATACTACCATAGCCTTGACTCAGGTGACTAAGCTTAACTTATATTATATCAAAATAATGGAGGGATCTACCCAAATATTGTTAAATAGCATATCTATTTTTAGAATTACACTATTTGTACTTTACTAAACAGCATTTATTGCCTTTAATATAGTCAATATTACACTTCTAATGCAGAGGATTAAAATTAAATTAATTGAGATTTAGAATTACCAGCATTAGTCCATTATTTCTTGCATTTGTGATATGTAATCCTTATAAACGAGCGCTCTCATTCCAGTTCCCCTGAGCGACCCGACCTGCTACGGCCCCGTCATCGAGTACGTGAAGGCCATGGCCGAGGACATGCAGCAGGAGGAGAACGACTACTGCGTCCTGCTCATCATCAGCGACGGCGGCATCGAGGACATGGAGGAGACGAAGAGGATTCTCGTCGAGAACTCGCACCTGCCCATGAGCATCATCCTGGTCGGGGTGGGCAAGGGGGACATGACGAATATGAGCATTCTCGATGATGATAATAGGACCATGAGTTACCAGGGGATGAAGGCGGCCAGGGATATTGTGCAGTTTGTGGGTGAGTACTAAGGAGCCTCCCAGACAGGCATTTTTCAATTTTTTTTTCGCGTTTCTGCCATCTTTTTTTCCTGGGACTTAGAATATTTTTCTTGCCTGGCTAGCTGG
>LR137259.1:0-15022 GCA_900659605.1 Tisbe holothuriae | reverse complement strand
CTACCACGTCCCCCCTTTAAAAATTTTTATAACTTGATTTGTTTTCTCAGCAAGGATGTGACCTCCCACGAGAAGAGCTGCCTCAGCCTGTCTGTCGAATGCCCTCAGCCGGACTGCAACAACAAGATGAGCATCTCCAGCATCATGAATCATGTCAACAAGAAGCATGACCCGGTGGAGAGGAAACTTGGTAAGAAGGAACCCGCCGAGATGCGTTTCTGTTACGGGATGCGTCGCATACCAGTCGTAGATGTGTCTCGTATTAATGAAATGCGGATTTAATTAAAATAAATCTCTTAAATATCGCGCCGTATGTAATGTGAGAAATGCAAATGCATTCCTCTGTGACTGGTATGCACCGCTGACGTCAGCGTCTTTCTGAAACGAATCTCGGCGGGAAACATAACTTTTCAACTTTTTTAGAGAGCTCCTACACGGGCTTAATAGTTTAAAAAAGGAAATATTTCAGCAAAGTAAATAGGGACAAGAATGAGTGAAAAAAATCCTCCCCCTTACAAACTCATGACCAAGCTTGTTTGGCTGAATAATAGTAAAAGTGCTGAAAATATTTCCTGCATTAATGCCTGTGCATCAAGAGATCTCTTTTTAAGAAAATGTCAAAGAACCCTAAAATTTAGACACAATGTTACTTTGACGTTATAATAACTTTGATATTCCCAGAATATGTAAATTTTATAAGGTACTTTTTATCAAGCATTTCGTTTTATAAATTTGGAATTTAGTGTGTTAATATAACATGTGCGAGAGCATAAGCTTGTGGCGGAATGGTTAGCATGTGAGACTCCCATGCAAGGAGTCCGGGGTTCTAATCCCGGGCCCGGAGCTTAGGGTTTTTCAATTGCTCTCCAAAAAGCTGCCACACAAATTGCCCATGTGCAACATGCTACTGCAATGAACCTGAAAAGATAGTGCCCTAAAAATATAAAAAGGATGCATAGCAAATACTTAATATAACATGTGTATACATGCAAGTCTTTATAATGTATAATTCCAGAATTTCCAGAATATGACACCTTCAACTGCAGCCCGTGTCTCTTTCCCGATCTGAGTGATCACTCCTACTGGAGGCTGAGCACGTTCCAGTTCAGGGGCTATGATTTTATCGGCGTTCAGAAGTGGCTTCAGGAGTCAGAGTCACTGGCGTGCTGGGTGTATGTGATGGCCACGGGAGATGTGCCGGATAGGTAGGGATTTTAGATACTTTTATATACTATTTAACATGTTTGGACGTTTATCGCATAGTTTAGGTCTACATTTAATGCAATAAGAATGTTATAATCTGTTTTGAGTACATGAGTAAATGTGTAATTATTTTATTCTACAGTATAGCTCCGTGATATTTTTTTTTACATTAGCACATGCAAGCATTAGGAAATTACATTTAATTTACAAGAGTTACAACTACATTTGTGTGGAAAACTGTCAGGAACTACGTGTAATTCTAGGAATTACGATATATACATCTAACACCTAAATTACCTCTAGAATTACATTTTCCAAGAAATATTCAAAACTTACTTTTCAAATGCAATTTCTTCCCAATGCTTGAGCACATGTAAATTATTTTAACTGAGACTTTCTTGGTTGATATGAGCCTTCTTTAATTTCCAGGTTCAGCTTCCAATACACAGCATGGGGCAACAGAGAAACCCAAGACATGTACCGGTTCAGTGGCGCTGTGTTCAGCATCAGCACTCCCACAGCAACCATTGTCAAGAGCCCCGAGTGCTTCCAGCTGCCAAAACGGATGATCAACAGAATGAAGGTGGATTACAATGACCCAGACTTTGATACAACACATCAGATTGTGATGACATTCAGGATTGTTGACAAGTAAGCATATTGGGGAATCAGAACACAATTTACTACTTAGGGGGGACGTGGTAGCCATGTTCGCAAGTCGCTTGTCCCTGCGGCCCAGGAGGACGTGGGGTTGAATCCCCCGGCGGCACTTGAGCTTTCATGGTGCGTTTGGTGAATGAACCGAAAGTAGTGCCCTGGGTAACACCAGAGATGATTAATCAAACTTTATTTTTAAAAATACTACTTATGTAGGATATGCTATAATTTAACTCCGAAATGAGAATGTATTTATAATTGTTTGTGCAATTCTTGAATAGCCAATTAGTCAATTTATCAATTAATACTTGTATTTTAACTGATAATTAGTAATAAAACTAATAATCATGCTAAATGCTCCTTTAAAGATGACTGGTAAAATCAGGGGATGCGTTTTGATATTGTACTGTAGCTTAGTGGAACCTGTAACTTTACGTTTAACGGTTTGCCAATGGAATAATTTCCTTGGCCTGTTTTTGTATCATTTGGCCACCAGATGGAGCAACTTAAGTGGAACACAGACATATAAACCGCTAAAACAATGAAATCGGTGCCCTTGTTTCCTTCGTTGTTCATTTTATTCTAACATCACGATGCAAAATATTCCATTCTCATCGCCAAAATATTGCCTTAGGCCTCTCCCAGACTGGAGGAAAAGAACGGAGTATACTCTGAGTATACTCCGAGGAAACCCTGAGTATCCTCCGAGTATCCTCCTTTTACGCAGAGTATACTCCGGGTATTTCTAAAAATCCTCTCAAAATACGCGAGTGCGAGGAGGATTGTTGGCCCGCGCAGCTGGGGAGCGCGAGTAAAAAGAAAGAAAATCCTCCAGAGTTTCCTCGGAGTATACTCCGGAGTATACTCCGGAGTATACTCCGGAGGATTTTCCTTTCCCCCAAATATGAGAGTATACTCCGAGTATACTCTATCGAATCCTCCCATGTGGGAGATGCCTTATGCAAATTTAACATATTTTGTCTTACTTGCCATTCAGATCTGAAACTAATGCAAGAAGCCTCACCGTAACGGAATATTTGAATCGGATGACGACTTCATCATCGGCTGCTGCTGGAAATGAGAATAACGTGGAAGAAGAAGAAGAGAAGAAGAAGATGTGACCCCTGGAAACCAAGAGGAAACGGAAGAAGAAGAAGAAGTGGTCCCTGTAAACCAAGAGGAAACAGAACGATAAACAGTAAAAACTAAAACGTAGTTGTGCTTGTATTAGACGCAACAAAGAAATATACAAGGGGAAGGGTAGCATTATTAATACACGGTATCCCATAATTATTACTGTTAAAAAACTAAATGCTTGTTACTTTGCTTCTGTTTGAGTTGCCAAAAAATAAAGGTGTCTTAGTCATTAAACTTCTGAAAGTGGAGATATAGCCGTTTACTTTTATACAGTAATAGTGGGACACCCTGTAGGTCAGTGTTGCTCAACTTTCATGGGGGATGAATACACAAAGAATAGGTTTTGTGACCATATTGTTCTGACTTTTTGATTATAAAAACTCTTTCTAATCTACTCAACCCCCATGGCCCCATGATTATTTATGTACAATGCTACCTTTCCTCCGGCTTATTTCTATGGGAGCTCTACATAATGTTCAACAAAATAGATAGAATCTACTTCTTCTTAAGTTATTCAGTTCTTATTCGGTTTTCTCAACCAGCTCAGCCGATATTAACACTGCTTGGGGCGCACGGGGCGTTGAAATCACCCGAGGCAGAACTGTAAAAGTGTAACTGTTACAGTAACAGTAACAGAAGACATGATTTCCCTTTTGTTCTCCAAGAACCTTTATATAACTTGACTCCCTTGTCAATTAACTAGTTGCTTACCTTTCATTGGAGCTTTGTTGACGCCTTTCACCACTCTAGTTCTTGCTCCTCCTGTCCGTTCATCTCTTTACAGCATCCACAGCAGAATACTAGCAAATTATAATTGCAATACCTGGTTTAGAATAGAGTAACTATATTCAATCATGTCTAATGTAAGTACGGGTATGGGCAAAATCCCGTGGCGGAATGGTTAGCGTGCAAGACTCCCATGCAAAGGGGCTGGGGTTTGAATCCCGGCCCCGGCACTTGGGATTTTTCAAATACGCCAAAAAGCTGCCACACAAGTTGCCCATGTGTGACATGCTATTGCAATGAACCTGAAAAGGTAGTTCCCAAAAATATATAAAAAGGGATGCATAGCATTTTTTTTAAAGTACGGGTATTTATTACATACTATGTATAACAGCTGTTTTGAAGCAAGTAATGGTAATCAACACAAGCGTAAGGGCTCTCCTACACCAGGACGGTTGGGAGGAATAATCCAGGAAAACTACCGGAAGCTTCCTTTATCACAAACTGGTTGCAGTTTTCTTTCAGTTTTCTTCCCTTCTCCAGACAGCAGCTGCTGGGCACTGTGAGCAAAAAAGGGAGGAAGGAAAGAAGAAGAAGTTTTCTGGCAGTTTTCCTGCATTTTTCCTCCTAATCGTCTTTGTGTAGGAGAGCCCTAATGCAACAAAATAAACATCACGATAATACTTCCACAACAACTCCAGTTAAAAGTAAAACACTGCACTGTATATCCTCTTTTTGCATTTTTATGAAGCCGCTGCCAATGAGTTGCATGATTAGCGTTTCCTGTTTTGCATTAAAAGAGCAAAATGTTTCCTTTGAACATGTGCATTAAATAATGTACGCACTGCTGTAAATAATTAAATCTACACTTTTATAACCAATAACATTGTATAAAGCAAGAATTACGATAAGTAACAGTCACGCAAACGTCTGCAACTCTGCATATCTGAACTCTGCAGAATCGATTTTTTAATTGCTTATTTGTATTTTATTGCCTTGAGCTACTTTTTAAGTCAGTATTAATTATTTCACATAGTAAATTTATATTAAAACACGAAAGCCACATGATTGCTACTCTTGACATATCCGTAGGCATAACTTATTATTTACCATAAATTTTACTGTCAATGTATGTTTCATGTTTAAAATTTGACTACACAGTCAGGTATGCTCAAAGGTGGTTAATGCTGCAAATGATCTTACTCCTTACTACACTTGTACTATGTTTTGCCCATAAAATACCCACTAAATCTCTGGGGAAAATATCACATTTTAATAGCTATGTGGTAAGGAGGCGGATTCTGCTCAGAGAGGTCGGCAGTCCCGTTATTTTTAAGTTCGTATTGCTGAGTTGGTTCACTAGGATTAGCTGCTGCATCTGAGGAAAGTTGATGACCAGATCTGAAATAATGGGAAAAATGCTTGTTTTTGACACTTATATTTACAGTAGAATGTTCTATTTATTTTACAATTCAAGCCTGAAAATCAAAGGTTAAATAGGTATGGTTCCCGTAAGCAGTTTAAATTTTTAATTAGTTTAACAAAACCAAAATTGGGTCTCCATTACGATTACTTTTAAACCAGTTTAACACTACATAGCTAAACCAAATTTAGGTTTAGTTTAACAAAACCAAAATTTAAACGGCTAATGGGAACCAAATTTTCTGGTTTAACCAAAATATTGGTTTAGTTAAACTAAACTGGCATTAAACCGCTTAAGGAAACCGGGCTCTGGTTTTAGTGAAATAAAATTGTTCATTATTAGTTCCAACTGACTCATTATAAAGCAGAGGATATCAAATATTGCATATAAAGTACATATATTGCATGTTTAGTATTTTTTTCCTTTGTCTGCACACTACCAAAACTCCAAATATGAATCCAATTACTTTGATCTGAGGTTCTACATTAACAGGAAACCTTTAGTGTTAAGTAGAATAGGTAGACCAATATTATTATTATAAAGAGATTGTTTTACCGTCATAGCCATAAGCGGAAGCCAAGTATTAGATCAGCATGAGGCCAGTAACGGTATTCATAGATTTGTGAAAGTCAATACATTTATTTGACATTTATTTGTCATCATCAGGTTTCACTTACAAATAATTATTGTAGTCTCATAAGACACAATCAGGTTGAACTCTCTATCCTTGTTTTTTTTAAATATTTGCTATACATACCTATTTATATATTACATTTTTAAGAGGCACAGGCTCCCCACAGTCATATGCAATGAGGTGTGGCAACTTTTTGGAAAACAACTGGAGAAGAACATGTACGTGGTTACATGGATCATGTTTATCCTCTTTATGAACAACGACCCAGTTTACAGCATTGCATGCATTGCAAAGTATGTTAAGTATTTACTCTTTTGCTGCAAAAAATAATTGCATTGCGTCATAATCATGATAAATGTACGTACTACTGTAAATAACCAATTTTGACCCTTAGCAGTCTCCCAGACAGGCATTTTTCTATTTTTTTTCCGCGTTTCTGCCATCTTTTTTTCCTGGGACTTAGAATATTTTTCTTGCCTGGCTAGCTGGTGAGTGAGTGCAGAAAGTGAAATTATTCTAAGTCCCAAAAAAAGCTTGGCAGAAATGAGAAAAAAGACGGCAGAAACAGCAAAAAAAGACAAGAAAAATGCCTGTCTCCTAAGAGGAGGAACGGGCACTTACCGTGGTTGGTGAGTTACAGGGTGATTCATTTAGAGTACACTATCAGTTTCTGGTGAAAAATTCTCAGAGATAATAATATGACTTGTGGATTTGAGGCCCATAAATGAATCATTTTAGCAGAAAAAGGAGCATTTCCCAGTAATTTTGATCTTCAAAAATTGCTCTTCTTTCAGAAATGACCAAGTACCTCCCTACAAGGTCAATCGACCCAGCCACGTTCGAAAACGTCATGGATGCAGCCAATGGAAGATACCATCTTGCTAGGGTAATTAACTAATTATTAATTGATTTAATTACTTAATTACAACGTTACTTTCGTATTTCAGGATGTTCTTGCTGAGATCCCTTCTCAGGTGGTGCAGTACATGGAACGCCAAGGAATCCGACCAGGGCTGCCAGACCTGGAAATTGCAACCAGAAGGTTCCAGAATTTCCAATTCAGCTCAGACTATTGAGTGAAAAACACGCCAAATATGAAGTAACAGCTTCAGGAAATACAAGAGAATGAGTTTATTGCTTTTGAAAATGAATTACCTCCAAAATGGAAAGAATGCTTACGGTTTAAAGTAAGTGTCTAGTTTTATGGGGAAATATTGATGAAAGCAACCTATACCCATAGAAGACTTCTGTCAATGCACCCAAAATAGAGAAATAAGTGGAAAATACCCTTGCTTCGAAATATTGCCACAATGTGCCATGTATTCGGTTATTACTAGCAAGTAAAATAATGTTTAAAATTAGGCAGAATATGCTTTCAAAATTATAGTAAGTAGGTCATTTAATTATTGTTCAATATTATATTACAAACTATACGCAAAATGACAATTCTATAAACTATCTTTTATAATATAATTAAAAACTTAAACTACTTAATGAAACGCAAGAGTAACAACAGTAGCCTTATAATTAAAAGGCCTTCTTAAAATATTGCAAACCCCACTCGACTACAGTAACTTTTCCCAAAAAACACAAAGTCTGTGATTAACAAGATTAAGAAAGATTTTGAAAGAAATAGAACAACAACTATAAACTATCTTAAAAATCATTATTGCACAATCCTACTCCGATTACATTAAAATGCACTAAACACTGCTTTATAGACGCAACAAATGTAAGCTCCTCATATGCTTTTTACATCTAAATAAAAACTATAATGGTAGAAAAAAAATCTTTGAAAGGATAACATGTTATAAGAGTGCATTTGTCCATCACTTCGATTACAACTCACTTATTTTAAAAGGATAAATCATTATAACCATGAGTGTTGTGCTAAATACCTTATATATTACAGGAATAACAATAAAACTGAGAAAAGTATTTTATAGTTATCATTGTTCATTTCCATCCGCTCTTTTAGGAGAATCACGTACATTATGTACTGCATGACTCGTGTATGTTATAACAGACCAAGGCCGAAAGTACAATGTCCTTCAAAAAGTCAATTAATGTCATGCATGTCACTGGCCTGTTCAAATGTGTATATCATATTATAATATAATAGAAATGTCTTTGTTTTAATTTATTTCTTAAGGAAAAATGACCGCGGACATTGAGCGTCCTAAACATTGCATTGAGGTCCATTTCAAGTTACTTTGCTCATTTAGTCCTAACACTAAACTATTAAGTTAACATTAAGATTTATATTGTTTAGGACGTACTTAATCCTGAAATACCTGAAAGTACAGGAAAGCAATTAATTTTGATCCCGATTCCTGACCTAAGTTGACTTATATAAATTAACCCCCACTTCTAATAGTCATACATGGCATGAAATAATCCAGCCTGTTCGAAGCGTTCGTGATTAACTCTAACGGCGTCCAGCAACAGGATCACACGGCTTTAACTATCCTCTTATAGTCTGTAAAATGATTTGGTTAATATTACTAACAATCTCCATCCCATTAGTCCAATGTGGAACATTTATGGCCATCTACGATGCGTACACTTCTCTACAGGCTGTCAAGAAAGAAGCGGATGATAAGTTACAGGATACTTTCACGTAATGTTTTAGGAAGGCCGAAGGAGTATTATTAATAACTTAAAGAGCAAAACTGTCATAAGCCAAAGATAGTGGAGCAAAAGAACATTATCATAAATGATAAAAGCTGCAAAAGCGCTAAAACCTAATGAAAATGAAATGATTTGTTTTGTAAATCATTCATTGTAAGAGCTCTCCTACACTGGAGAAGGAAAGAGGAAAACTTCCGGAAATTTACCAGAATTTTTCTTCTTTCATACCGTTTTCCTTCCTCCCCAGCATGCACTCATGCCTGGCTAGGTGGAGAAGGAAAGAAGAAGTTTAGGAAAACTTCTTAATATTATTCTCTTTCCTTCCGTGTAGGAGAGCTCTAACAGAGCTCTCCTACACGGGCAGGAAGAAGGAAAATAATAGGAAGTTTTCTGGAAAACTTCTGGGAAATTTCCAGAAACTTCTTGTCAGAGGAGAATTTTTCCTGTTTTCTTCCTGCAAACAAAGCAGTGTGTGCGTGCAAGGGAGGAAAAGTTAGCAAGTTTTCTGGAAAACTTCAGGAATTTTTCCTTTTTAAAATTTCATGTAGGAGAGCTCTTATTATAAGGGACGTTTTCCCGAGGAAAATTTGTCCTAGAGACATCTACAGGGTGTCCCACAATTACTGTAAAAAACTAAAAGCTTGTTACTTTGCTTCTGTTTGAGCTGTCAAAAATCTAAACATTTATTTCAAGAGAGGAATGTCTACCATTTTATGAGGTATAATTGTTTTTAACATTTTGTTGTATTTTTCTAGCCATTATTCAGGGTCAAACAGAAGGGACCATAAATTTTGATTTTACCTAGGCAAAAAGTCAAAACTATTGACATGGCTGCTACAGCCATTTAAAGCTACACAAATGATAGAAAAGGGGGTTATATGCTATTTCCTATCATCTATGGGCCATAAAAGTTCCAAAGTTTATTAAAATGATCATATAGCCAGTTTGAGGATTTTAAATACCCGTTTTGGTTCAAAATACCTTGTTTTGTAGATGCTAATTTTGGTCACTAAATAAAAACTCACCCTGTATTGCAACATACTAAACAAAATGGTAGATCTGTCTCTTTCATATGATATCTTTAGTTTTGTCATTGGACCTCTGAAGGCTTGAGATATAGCCATTTATTTTTTACAGTAATTGTGGGACACCCTGTAGGTGGTCTCATTTCCTATAAAAAAAATCTTGGCTGTTTACACTATGGTGTTGGTCATTAGGTATTTGATAGAAATGTTAAGATATTGCAGTTTTAAACAATCAAGCAAAATTATACTTGGAAAAAGTGTTTAAGTCTCAATAGTGCAATTCCCGGGTTTTGTACACATCTGCAAAATATTCTTCAGAGTTGCCAGATATAATTTTTGCCTATTTAATTCCCTAGTTTCTGATAAGAAGATTTACTATAAAACATAGTATGTGTGCCAACAAATTCGGATGAGAAACAAAAATGCAGCTTAAGGTTTCTAAATGATAAATAATTCCATTTTAAGTACCTCCCTGACCAACTCTGGTACGAAAAACAAGTTGTTCTTTCCCATGTTCTTTCCTGGTACTTTTCTTCCTTGGCTCCCTTGTCCCCTTTTTCCTCCCTCAGCTAAAGTCTGCTTGTCCGCGTTCTTCTCCCTTTTAAATCCCGACTCCGGCTGAGGGACAAAAAAGAAGAAGAAGAAGCTGTTTCTGTTTTGTTGTCAGCGCGGTGCGTGTGAGTTGAGCGCGGGAAGAAGAAGAAAGAGAAGAGAAGAGAAGAGAAGAGAAGAGAAGCAAGCCGCCGAGTGAGCGAGCGAGCAAAACGTCACGGACTCAACGGACCACTGAGAGCAGCCTCAGCAACACTCCCAACACAGCCGGGAAGAGGACAACAAGACTCAAGACTCAGGAAACCACCCAAGAACAGCGAGTGCACCTCCTGTGAAAACGGACTTGCCCGCGACCGCCACCATGGCCCCCGTCAAGGCCCTCGGAAACGCCACAATCAACTTCCCCACGAGGAAGCTCAGATCGGGAAGAAGCAAGGCCAACAAGGCCACGGACAAGGAGAACGTGGACCAGGCAGAGGAGGGCAATCGGCTGAGAACGGCCTCTCTGCCCCCGGCGAGAGTGACTGCACTGAGGGAGGCATCGCCCACGAGGTCGCCTTCCAGATCACCGACAAAGACCAACAAGTCTGACGTGCTCCGATCGCCCGCCAAGAACACGATCCAGTGCAGCCCCAGGAAGACGGCCCCGCGGAGTCCGCTCAAGGCACTTCAGGACAGTCCCAGCAGGAGGAGAGTCGCTTCGCCGCTCAGACTGCAGCCACAAGAGGAACAATGCAGTCCAAGGAAGTCGCCGAGGAAGATTCTATCAGAAGTGCAGGTCTTGGTGAAGCCTCTGCCTCTGGCAGCAATCTCATCCCCAAAGAAAGGCTGCAACTCAGCCCCGGTGACGCCCAGAGCAAAGAAGCAGCTCTTCAGAAGAGACACCTCCGCCTACAGTGCTGCAAAGAACGCCCTGTCGACGGCACTGCCTGAAGTGCTCATCGGAAGAAAGGATGAGATGGCTGCGATGGAAAAGTTCCTCTCAGAGGCCTGGAGTGGCCGCAGGGGAGTGAAGAAGTCGCTCTACGTCTCAGGTGCTCCCGGCACTGGAAAGACTGCCTCCCTATCATATCTGCTCAAGAGCCTCAAAATGGATCGCACACATCAGGTTGTCTTCATCAACTGCATGAGCCTCAAGAGCTCTAAAAAGGTGTTTGCCGACGTGGCTCGTGGGCTGGACCCTGCGTTCGAGGGCAATGAGACGGCCGCCAGAAAGAACATTGAGGCAACCCTGTGTGCGAAGGGAAAGCCAGTTCTTATCGTGCTGGATGAGGTCGATCAACTCGGCAGCAAGGATCAGGAAGTGTTGTACACACTCTTTGAGCTGCCCCACCTGAAGGGATCTCGCAGCGCGCTCGTTGGCATCGCAAACGCCCTCGATCTCACAGACCGAACCCTACCGAGGCTGAAGGCAGCCGTGTCGGTGGCGCCCACGCAGTTATCCTTCCCTGCGTACACAAAGTCAGAGCTCCACGATATCATCGCCAGCCGACTCCGATCTGCAGCTTCCTCGGAAGATGCCGCGCCCATCATCAAGCCCGCCGCGGTCAAGTTCCTGGCTGGCAAGATCTCCTCCCTGTCTGGAGACATCCGCAAGGCGCTGGATGTCTGCCGCCGCGCCATCGAGCTTGCCGAGATTGAATACAGAAAGCAGGCCGTGCTCAAGGCAGACCTCGGTGATAGCGGAGAGTTGAAGCAAATCGACCTGGGTCAGATTCTCAAGATCTTCAACGAGGTTTACTCTTCCCGCGTGAGCGCCTCGCTGAAGGACGCCAACTCGGACTTGCCGCTGCAGCAGAAACTTCTCATGGCCACGCTGCTACTCATGTCCTGCTACGGTGGTCGCAAATGCAAGGAGGTGAGCCTGGGTAAGCTGCACGAGAGCCACTCACGCGTGTGCAAGAAGCGCAGCATGAGCGGGCTGGAGGTGTCTGAGGTGCAGTCCATGTGCGCGTTGCTGGAGTCGCGCGGCTTCTTCGCGCTGCGCAAGGGCAAGAGCGTGCGCGAGACTAAGGTGAGTCTCCGCATCGATGAGCAGGAGGTGGAGCAGGCGCTGCAGGACAAGACGCTGCTCACGGCCATTCTCAAGGACACGTCCTGCATTGCCAAGTAAGGGCAGATTAGGAAACATTGTTATTATTTGACCTTATTATTGACCTTTATTGCGACACTTGTAAAATAGTAAAACTGATGCGACCTGCTTAAAAGGTAGCATTTGTATTAAATTCATGCTTAGGACATAAAATGTAGATACAAAATGCATTTAGCACTCTTTTATTTTGTAACTGAACTCTGTTCAAGTTGATGCTGTGACTATAAAATATAAACCATTAGAAAAATAAACGCAAATTCTCACTCCACTTTAAGTTCCTGTTCCTTCTTTGGTAGTTACATCCACTCAATTTGTCAGTTCCACTTTAAGGAACTTCTTCCTTGCAAAGCAGATCCACCATTTAGAAGGCTTTCCATCACCGCCAGTGATATTGGGGTCAAATACCCTCTCAACCAAGCGGGCACCAACCTCGCTGCGGATCTGGGTTAGATAGCGGCGAAGTTCGTCAGCCTCCATGGAGGTCCTAAAATATTTTATCCCTTTAGAACCTGTATAGTGCAAAGAAAACCTAATCAAACCTTGGTTTATCATAGAATGCATTCAATGGGAAGTCCCTGTCCCCAGGAATAGCAAACCTCTCCACTGCCAGCGTGTACATGTCCTGCACAGCCCTCTCCTTGTTGGCAGCCTTTGCCAGCCGCTTCAAGCAGAGCACCACGTACAACGTCACGTAGACCAGGATCAGATCCGAATGCTCCTTCACTTCGAACGAGGTGAAGAGAATGTTGGCCTTAAACAGGTCCAAGGCCTCGTCCACCACGTCCGGCTCAGTGGGGTTGACTGGGGGTGGCGCTGGGCCCCTGGAGCTGGTGCCCTTGGAGGTGATCCGCAGTGGCAGGAGAGGCACCTTGCCAATGGACTTGGTGTTGGGGTTGACCTGGGTTGAGCTGTGGTAGGGTGGCATCCTGCGTCGTCTTCGTCGTCTGCCTTATCGATGATTAATGCAAACAAGAGCGGAAGGAGGATAGCGGAGGGTGTGTAATTATATCTCTCGCTGGCTGTAGTAGTAGTGCTTTAGTCGGCATTTTGATAAGGAGTGCGAAGGAGAATATTATGCGGGCAGCGCGGCGTGTATGCGTATTAACAGGCCATTAAGTAACGCGGTACAAGTAATTCAATTACATGCCAGGTTATATAAAGAGACAAAAGGTTTGCTTACTGGCCGCTTCAGCACGAGCTGCCTGTGAGGCTGAGTCTATAAGGGACTAAAGAGTTTTTATGAAGAGTTAAGAGTGGCGGGAAAACGGCAAAAATTCAAATCTTTTTCTCTGCAAGCAAACCTCCCCTACACACCCTTGGTTCAAAGGAGGTGGAACTAACAAATAGCGGATGTCTGATATAATAGCCATTTTGCATTGGATTAAAGCATACAAATCATGGAGGAAACAAAAGCAAAACAAGGGTTCATAATCAATGGTACTGCTTACATTTTATGGACCAAACTCTTTTATATGTCTTGCCTTTTAAGCAACCATTTATATATTTCAACTGATCTTTTCCAGGAGCCTCCGCTACCTTAAGAAACTCGACTTAATGCGCCTCCACCAGACCCAGAACAGCTGGACTCGCTCCGTGTCAAAACTGGACCTAGACGCCCGACTCCTCGGCCGGCTCATGTCATTCCACAGCAGCAGCAGCAGCTCAGGCTATGAGCTGGATGAAATTGAGAGATTACTCATGATGGACATTGACGGGGAAGGGGAAAATGGGCTCAAAAGGTAGGGTAACCATATTTACCAGTCACTCATAACAGAACAGCTGGACTCGCTCCGTCTCAAAACTGGACCTAGACGCCCGACTCCTTGGCAGGCTCATGTCATTCCACAGCAGCAGCAGCTCAGGCAATGAACTCAATGATATTGAGAGATTGCTCATGATGGACATTGACAGGGAAGGGGAAAATGGGCTTAAAAGGTGGAGTCAAGCAGCTTATGGCAACAAATAGTTTCATCCACTTCCGGCAACGTTTGCCGCCAAAATGGAAATTGGGCTTAGCCCAGGGTTGAGCTGTAACTTAGTCCAGCTAGCTGGTCAGCCTTTTCATCCAATTTTAACTAAAAAGTCATGATAGTTTCTTCCTTTTTTTAAAAAAAACTGGATGATGATTACTGAATCTCTTGCCCTTACCTTATTGTCTAGTTCCTTGGTAGGAGTATTGATTCTAGTCAGTCATAACTCCCAAATTACTCCGAAACCATAAGCATTACTGCATTATTATGATAAAAATTGCGAATTTGCTGATACTGGTGATGAGCCAAATGGTAATGCCCTAAAATTCATAAGAAGGGATTGTTGGATTTCATAATGATTGTGGACTTTAGGATTTTATTGTGACACTCTGATAATTATAGATTAATTAATCAGGTGAATTTTTACGATATGACTGTTATGAAAATACAGATAATATTAAAGACAAATGATAAGAAGCTAATAAATGAATTCACCAAGAAATAATGTGGACAAACTTTTCCCAGGCTCCCAGGGGGTTCTATATGACTTTCAGGAACTTGTGTCATTGCCTGCTAAAACCAATGGAGAAAGTTATTCACTAGAAGAAGTTCATTCGAAGAATGAGTGGGCAAATAACTTGTGTCCTCCCTTTTGGACTGGACAAACTCAGTGTCCCAGTATCTAAAACACAACGACTCTTTACTGGTGATCCTTTCTTATATATATTTTGTACCCTTCGGTTCATTCACCAGTACCAGCAAATTTACAATTTTTCATCATCATTCTGCAGGTACCCAGCCAAAAAAAATCGCCTGAAATGTTGCTTATTAACCCGTATTTCAGGCGAAAATTTACTCCGCGGATCATTAGCTTAAATTTTCCATTTCAGCAAAATAACACCTATCAATTCTGCCAAATTCAGCCATTCATCAGTCCTCCGCGGAGCGCAACGCAAGCCTGACTGAAACACGGAT
>LR137257.1:0-15239 GCA_900659605.1 Tisbe holothuriae | reverse complement strand
TTGAGTGCACTCCCTGCTCTCCATAGCATCAGAGTCAGCTGTCGACCAGCGAATCCTTATTTATCTTTAATCCAAGCTCGTGCCAATGTCGAATTCTGACATGCAGGCTTTCATGCCAATTTTCAGTTCTGCCAAGCGCACCCTAGGTGACAATACAATGGCCGAACGAAGAAAAAAGCTGGAACTACCGAGGCGGGTCTATTTGCTGTCAGCTGTTTCACATGGAGGCCCAAATTCCGTTTTGCGTCCTCATTTTTTATGCTAAAAATGATGATGTACTGCCTTCATAAGTACATCGAATAAGTCACGTTTTCGAGCAGTATGTACTTCGTGGAATTTTCCTGGTTCTTTTAAACCATACTAATTTTAATTACCAAACACAATACACTAATCGCTCTCACGCATACCTTATTTTGAACAGACCGCGAGAACAAAGTAACGTCTTTGGGGAAAAATAAGTTTAATATTGTAAAATATTTATAGAGAGTGAGACAGCAATCAGGAGAGTAACTTAATATATATATTTAGCATAAATTACATAAGCATATAATCATATTTTGCCACTAAGTATGATATCCAACATATTTGAAGTAATTGTTTTGTCTTTAGTGCCTCTAAGTATGACTTCTAGAATGGCAAAAGAGGGTCTAGTATGTTCTATGTAAGTACACAATTTTAACGGTCAATATATATGTCTCAGAGCTTGTTTGCAAGATAAATAATTTATGGATCGATATAAATTTAGTACATGACAGGCAAAACAGCATTATTATTGCATGCAATAACCTTGCTACAATGTATTTGTCCTCTTAAGTGTTATAATTGCTTTTAGACGTTTAAACAGTCAACAGGTGCGTGTGGCCTCATGTCATCATCAACAGAAAGAAATAGAATTGTGTAATAATAATAATAATAATAGAGTGTATTTCCTGTTTTAGCGATACATACATAGTTATAATTAGTCAAATGTAGTGTTATAGGAGACAGCGTATGTGCTCTAGGCTCATTATACACGCTGTCAGGCATTCTTCTCTCATGTTATTCGTTACGCCAATGGCAAGGTCATTCGACCGATCGCTGTGTAGTCACGAATCAGATATGACATAGTACATTACTGGGTTATACAGATAGACAGATCCGCTTTTCTTGCAGCTGAGAAGGAGATCGAGTGGACCGGGCTCAAGTTCAGCCCCGATGGCAAGTCCATCCTGGTGTCGACCAATGGGTCCCTCATTAGGCTGATCGATGCCTTTAATGGAAACACACTGCAGACATTTACGGGACATCTCAATTCAAAGAATCTGCCACTGGAGGCCTCATTCTCGCCAGGTACGTTCATTGTTTAAGACTTCAATAACTTGTATGCCTATTGGAATTGCCTAGTTACCCCACAGGGCACATACCGTTACGTGATGCCCCCGTTCTGTCATTTGAGTGATCTTCTAATTCTTTTATCTAGGGTTATATCTTGTTCTACCAGAATCAATCAATGTCTTTGGCAGGGGCATTGGTTACTTTGCTCTTTAGATCATATTAAATCACCTCTGACTTTTCCCTTCGTGCAATTCTCATTTTCGATTTCTTTCTTCCAGACTCCCAGTTCGTCATCTCCGGCTCCACCGACGGCCGCATCCACATCTGGAACGCGGAGACCGGCACCAAGGTCTGCGTCCTCAACGGCGACCACTCCGGGCCCGTCCGTTGCGTCCAGTTCAACCCAAAGTACATGATGATGGCGTCGGCGTGCAAGAACATGGCGTTCTGGCTGCCGTCTGTCGACGAGGAGGCCTGAGACACACAACCGATACAAAACAATAACTAAGTCAGATTTAATTCTTAAGGGACAAAACAATTACTTTCAGATTTGACGAACCCCCATTGATCAATTTAAACAAACAGTAACCAAAGTTAATTTCATTTTTGGAGGCATCGTGGAAACCAAGATCTTTTTTAATAATTTCTCTGAACTATTAATGCGCTGTGCAGAAATTTCGCTAATAGCCTTGACAATAACTACTGCACACATCCACCCCTCTGTTAATCAAAAATTGACAATATCCTTAAAAACCTTGCTTTTCTCTCTCCTTCTACGCTCTATGATCTCAAATTTCATAAATATTTGATCCAGCCAAAGATGGAAAAATAATGATTACGAGGAACCCGCTAAAAGCGGAATATAAACACTCGACAAGAGATTAAGAATCTCGGAAGACAAAACAATAGTGACTCTCCCTCCCTTATAAACCCCAAGCCAGGCGACATAAGACAGTATATATATTTTGTCGTCTGGCTAACTGCTCTTTTTATATAATGTAATATAGAGTGCATACATTAATAATCCCATTTTGTACCCAAAAATAAGCAATAGATTCATCCTTTTGTAATCTTCCTTGAAGGAAGATGTTCTGCACTTTAGAAGAGGCAACGTTATTGGCATGAAAACAGTATTTCTGGTTAGATTGTAGTGTGGATAATAAAAGCATATATTAATATATTAAAAAGGTCTTGTAACGTGAGCTGTGCTGCTCGTGTATTATTATGATTGACTTATTGAAATAAAAGGCGTTGTTCAAGAGAGCTTCAGTTAATAATGTGATATTGTAGTTCTATCTTTTATTATAATTCGTGTATATAAATCGTGCATACATTTGATTTTGCCACTTGATTTCCTTGCATCTAATTTTGACATTTTAAATCGTTTTATATCCATTTCTTTTCCCCTTGAAAGAGAAACTAAAATCACAGCACCAGATTCCCAACCTATGCATATAATTATACCGTTTTGTGGTCACTTTTTCGTTTGTGCGAAACGCGATCGCTTTTTCCCTCCCTTTCTTACACGACCTTGGCACTTTTAAGCGTCTGTTTCTGTTCGATATGTGCATTGTTTTGTCTCTTTTCACCAGGGGTCCAGGGCTGCCATTTTCTTCATGAATAGAAAGCCAAATCGTTCTAAATGCAGAACAAAACAAGTCAAACTGGCAACCCTGAACTTTTTCAACCCCTCCACGCTCTGCTGCCGCCAGTCTCCTTGTCCTGCTGTTGCGTCGCCGCCCGCGCGTCTTTCAAATCCTCCCCCTTGGTCTCCTGCGGCAGGCTGAACGCCACGAGTGCCGCGGCGATGGACACGCCCACGTAGACCGCCACCGCGGTCGATACGGATGCCTTCATGAGCACCTGGGCAATGTAGGGCGTGAGGGTGGCTCCGAAGCGCGCCATGCCGGAGCAGGCGCCGACGCCGACTGAGCGGAGCAGGGTTGGGTAGACCTCTGGGGTGTAGACGTAGGCGGCTTGGAAGACTCCCGAAGCCACGGCGCGGATCAGAAATAGGATGATTGTTAGCTGGAATAGGAAGAGGTCATAATGTTTAACTGCCAGGGATTGTCATGATACAAACAATTTCATTTGGGGAAATTATATTACATCCATTAAAAACTTATTTCAGAGCCAAATCATAACTTAAGATGGTTCCAAATAAGCAACTGTAGCTGTCGGTTTGTTTGTCCTGTCTGTCCGTCACGCACGTCCAGCATGAGCCTATGTGTATTGAGTCGACCCTAGTAAACTGTTCCAAAGACATTCAAATATTATTGCCATTGCATTGGTTGAATCTTAGATGACATGAGTTGAATGCTTACCAATAGCCTATCAGATGTACAGTAGAACAGCAAGCACAGACACACTCCAAGCAACGCAAATTCCACCGTCATTGTCCTCTTCCGCCCCAGCCGCTCAATCAGCGCAATCGTCACCATAATCCCAGGAAACTCGGCCAACGTCGTCCACAACAGGTGCCCGTAATCCACCCGATCCAGCGGAGAGCACTGCGCCGAACATGTCTTCTGCAGCGTCCCATCAAGCGCGCAAATGCTGTCCCCGGGCGACTCAAACAGCTCCGTGGTCATGAGCACGACCCCGTAGTAGACAAAGGAGCAGGACGCCCAGATGTACCACAGGAAGAGTGTCGTCCGCCGCAAGTCTCGGCTGAGGAGGTCCGTGAAGCGACCCCGTTCGTAGAAGTTGTTGAGGTGGTCGTCGTCCACAATGAGTCGGCCGAGCAGCATCGGTTGCTCGTTCTCAGCTGCGATGCGTTGTAGCGTTTCCAGGGCGAGGTCGCTGTGCCCTCGGGTGGCGTTGAACCGAGCGCTCTCCGGTAGCCAGAATAGGCATGCAAAGACAAAGACCAGTGATGGGAAGGCGGACAGTGCCAGGAGCCACCGCCACCCGCCAAGTGGCATGACCACAGCCGCGAGCAGCACCTCAGCACACGCCCCCAGCGCCCAGAAGCAGTCCAGCAGCACCACGCACTTTGCCCGCTGTCTCGTCGGAAGGAACTCAGAGTACAGCGTCACAGACTGCGGCACGCATCCAATGTTGAACCCCACCAGGAATCTGAGGAACAGAATCCAGGGGAATGTGGGCGCAAACGCGGACAGGAACCCGTATATAAACAGGAACGTGCCGGACATGAGCAGCGCTTGGCGGCGTCCGAATTTATCCGCGACATACCCCCAGAACGTGGACGAGAGCATCATCCCGACAAAGACGACGGTCGTCAGCAGTGCCTGCTGATACTGGCTAATGCCCCAGTCACACTGCAACGCCGGCGAGAGGATGCTGAGTATCAATATCTCCATTGAGTCCGCCATCCAGCACAGCCCGGTTACAAAGCTGAGCACAATCTGGAACCGGCCAAATCCGAGCGCGTTGACCGCCTGTGCGACTGTGAATGTGTCATCCGGTACGACGCCTGAGGCTGCTGCCGTGCGTTGGATCTCTGCGCCGATGAGGAAGTCGTCCATGTCGACGGGCTGGCCTGAGCCGAGTGGGATGACCGGTTTGCGGTCAGAGTAGGAGGAGGCCGAGCTCCGGGACCTCTTGAGGCTGAGGCTTCTTAGTGAGCTCATGTTGGTATCAGATGGTTGAAATGTCTTTATTCATTCATTTTGATGATATGATTGATCGTATGATGCGTGTTTTTTCAAAGATTTTCACTCGGATATTCTGCGGTTCAGTTCACATGACGGCCACATGGATTTCTCTGGTTGGACATTCTGAATAACTCCATTTTTGCGAAAATGATAATAATACCGGTTTTTATGCGGCTGGCAGTCGACCACTTATGCACATATATGAGATTTTTCTCCTGTTCGCCTCCGGCTACAGCCGAGAACACGCTTATGCAGAAAATATGTATATATTAAGGGCCGCGATCTTGTGCTACTTGTAGCAAATTGAACGGCGGCACAAGACTCGTTTTGTATATCCACTGGTTGTTTCAAGGTGGAGTCTACTTTTTGCTACCAGTTCTTCTTTACATATGTGTAGCAATAGGGGCGGGGTACACACACACTAGAAAATACGTTTTAATGGAAACAAGGAGGCCCTTTTTTGGTGGAAACAATTCTTCCCAAATGCTAATCAGTTCTTCTCACGGAGAGGTCACCATTGTGTTCACCTTTTAATCCCGTCACGGATTAATTCGTATTATTATCCCCGTTTCTTTTCATCCGATTTGCTTCATCTTTCACACCTCATTGCCACCTAATTCTTCATTTTCTTCTTTCTAAACACACACAAGCTGTATTGCAAGGATCGGCCAAAGCCCAACTAGCCCCAACAACCTTTTCTTCCTGCCAAAGCCTCCTCTTTTTTTCTTATGAATTCAAGTTCTTCCCGCTGCGACTGTATGGAGGAATCTGAGCATATAGAGAGTTGAAAGAACGGGTGCTGCATATACGCGTGCACGGTCCTGAAGGTAGGCGCACAAGGAGGAGGAGGTGCCTCGTCTTCCCTTGCTGGCATAGAGTACACACGCACACAAGGGGCTTTTTATGCTAGGATAATAAATGGCGAGACGATAAAAGAAATCTAAGAGGACTCTAGGAGAAGATGATAAACATGCATAATGTGTGGCTTGCCAAGGAGGAAGATGCGTTATTACTACCACTCGTACATTATTTTATGCACGATCTTAGATGCTGTTTACGACGTATAATCGGAGAGAAATTCAATGTACCGTAAGAAGAAAAATGTCTAAATAAAATGTGAAACTTGGTCGTTCGTTGAAATCTCTGCATTCACATTTTAAAGCATTTAAATTGCGCTTCCTTTTCGTTTTCACCGCCAAGAAGATATTTTCTTCATTTCTCCTCTCTCTCTCTCTCCCTGGAAGGGTCCATTATGCACTTCTCCTCCTTCCCCATAAGGCATAGGTCACCGTTTTTAACATGAACGAGCGCTTCCAAAAGGGCAAGATATACATTACTACGATGCTCATATTGTGAAATCCTCACTAGCCAAAAACGCACTCAGCGTGACGGAGCAAATGAAGGATTTTGACAATGTCTAAATTGACCATGGCAATGAAATTGGATAAATAAATATTCCGGTAGCGAATTTAGCACGCTCGTGCATAATCACTCAGTGCGGGGTGACCACAATAAAATGACCTTGTCAAAAGCGATTTTACCGTTAGAACGGGAAATTGAAGGGGGGAAAAGAGATAATGACTAATGCAAAGGTTTAATGACGACTATTAAAGCTAATATTTTGTGAGCATTTAATGTTGTATTGTGACTCGTCAAGGAATATAATGATGATGAATTGCAGGCCAAGCAGATGGTGCTGCGACAAGACATGTACAAATGTGTAATTAAGACATTAAAATTGGCAAAGTTTCCTGGTGTTGGGAAAATTATTTTGGTGTGCTTGTATTACTCATAATAAAGTGTATAAAAGTATAATAAAATGAATATATTTACTTACTCATACCGTTACTATTTTCTTGAGGCAGATAAGTTTAATATTTATTCTCTTTGGAAAGTGTAAACAAAAGCCATTTGCTGCCGGTAAACAAAGCTATATATTTGTAACAAGAGTTTCTTCTTTTATTTTCTACAAATGAATCAGACATCCAAACATTCAAAGCATCAACCGGTTTAACATTTAAATTGAATCCTTAAAACTCAGGCGCTTTTGAGAAATCCATTTGCGAGGTCCTCTTCCCAGCCTGAGCAGACACCGGCTCAGTCTGCATCCGCAATGACCCTGCCCTGCTACCTGCCCCAGGGGTCAACACCGGGTACCCCGTAGGTCCACTCAACCGAACAATGGGCCCATCATACTCCCCCTCCCCCATGCTATTGTACATTGGACTGTTGAGGTCAGCGCTCTTCCGCATCTCAATTTCATCATCAATGAATCTTGCATCATCCGGGGCCATGAGTGGCCGACCATTGCCGTAGCCGTTATGGTGGAAGTCTAGCTGTTTCTTGCGCTCAGGCCCGGGGCTGGGGCCTCTGCTAGGGCCACGGCTTGGGGCTCGGCTACCGGGTCTACCTGTCGGCGATCTGGGGCTAGGTGGGGGCAGTTTAGTGCTGTCATTGGGCTTGAACGTTGATGTAGGGCCATCGGTGAGCACGACAGGCGGATACGTGACTACAGGGCTGAGGTTCTCTTCTGGCAGCATGTTGGGTGCGCGTTGGGTGTATGGACTCTGATCACGGGATTCCATGGGCGTCATAGCGTCACCCAGGCTCTCCGGGGCTTCCTGACGCATCACCACCTCACGCATGCCCACAACATCAGTATCTGGCCTCACCGCATAGGGCAGAGTGCCGTTGTTATCCTCCCCAGACCCAGATCGGTGCAGGTCAATGGTGGGTCCCCCAGACATGTTGCCCATCTCCTGGGCCATGAGAGGGAGCTCCTTGTCTGGAATCGTGTTGAGATCGACTTGCGTTGCGTCTCCCTTTGTCCGCTTCTTCTTCCCGCGGTCTCGGTTCCTCTTTGTAATGCAGCATGCAAATATCAGGACGAGGATGAAGAAGATGATCGCTCCAACGGTGGCTAGAATGATGACCAGTGACACTCCGCCCTCTTGCGCCACAGGGGCAGCCTTATCCGCAACGGGAGGCGTTATTATGATGACATAGCTATGTTCCAGATCTCCAAAGTCAGTGAAAACCCCAACAGACACAGTGACATTGGAAGTCACATTCCGAATGGTGAGACTCGCTTCATATGTGTCTGGCACGTCTGCTAAGGGCAGTACCGGGCTGGCATCCATAGTGTCTACAGTGGACCCGGCAGGGACTTCCCTCACCCCGGTTTCGTCCTCCACAGTCCACACCACATCCGTGTTGTCAGGCTGTGGCCGGGCATAGAATGAGAATGGGATCTCAAGTGTGCCATATTCACCCAGGTCAAACTGGTCACCATCATCATAGTCATAGTAAGTACCATTTCCGCCACCAGGGGCCACTGCCTGTGGTGGTACCACAACTGCAACGTGCTCTGTTGAATGGCTGAACGATGCATGGTACAGAGACCCATCTTCCAGAGACTGCATGCTCTGGCAGTAGAATGTGGTGCTGTCATCTTCAATATCAATGGCCTTCTCATAGGTAATGGAGCTGAGGCCTTCAGCTGAGCTTGCCAGTGTTATGGGATCTTCCCCGACATGGAACTCTTGCATGAGGCTCAGTTCAGGGGCGGGAACAGCGGTGTCTGCATTATCTACTGTGCATTCCAGGGTCACAATGGTGCCTTGTGCTAGTGATCCTACAAGTGGGGACTCGTTCAGTGCCACTGTGGCTCTGGTTGCCACTGTGACATCCACGAAGCCTTCAGCTTTGACTCCCTCTTCTTGGTCAGTGTCCGCAAGGTGGCATTTCCAGGCACCGCTGTCGGAGGGGGCGGCGCCGCCCTCGGTGAAATTTAGGCCGCAAGAGGTCTCTGTGATACTGAAGGTGATTCTGGAACAGATAACAGAGCCGTTACCTCCAAGCAACTTTAAAACTAAAGCTTTTAGCCGTGCTTATAAAAGCTTCATGCTCGAGTAAAAACTCTCCATACCTTGAGTCATTCGTGCCAATATTATCCGTATCCTGCGCCCCCTGTGAGATCATATACTTCAAGCCAGTCTCCTCTTGCCGCCAATAGCACCACTGCCAGGTGGCATCCACCTCGCAAAACACACTCAGCTCATCCCCACTGGACACCAGCACTGAGTCATCAGACTTGGACACCATCTCCAAGCTGTGTCCCAGGGACACCAGCAGGCATAAGATCAGAGCCGGCTTCATGGTGTTAAGTGAGGAAATTATAATAAAGAAGGCGTGGCCATCCGGCCGCTTATGAGAATGACTAAAAGCGACGCCAGGGTTATCTCTTAACATCATTTCTGCTCCTTATCATCATGCATGCAAACAGTTTTGTCCGTTGTTGGGTATGAAGAAACATGCATAAAGAGAGATAAGGTTACAAAGCCCGAAATAAGTCAACAAGCCTTTTGTGGAAGCAAACACATTTTGGGCATGTACAACTACTACTACAACCGGCTTGCTTGACTTAATAAATCGTATACTTTGCAGTTTTTTCATTATCTTTTATCGGCTTTTACATCCCTAATCCTTCCTAAGGTTTATCGCAGACTTTGCAATATCGTGATAAATTCTGCATGAGAATTCAAAATGAGCTACTTGTGAAGAAAATGCATTTCTATATAAAAGCAAATGAATGTTAAGAGCATTTTCACCATCTCACATGAGTAGCTCTTCCCTAGAACAACGTTAAATAAATGAGTAAAAATAACCATGTTCCCAGCGTGAAATCAATTTTTCCTCAACCCTTTACATTAATTTTCCTTTTCCTGGTATCCTTATTTAATAATATTAATAAATGAAATAGTTATTTGTACTATATTAAGCACATATGCAATGTTATACATATCCTATAATATTTATTACAACTTAAAAAGGCCTTCTTCCAAAACAGACTTTCCTAGAAAGTCAGAGATGCAGAAAACGATTAATATTATGATCCCTCTCTGGCAATAACAATCTTGCTGTCAGACAGCACAGGTGTTTCTCTTATTCTCTCTCTCTCTCTCTCTCTCCATCTCTCTCTCTCTCTCCATCTCTCTCTCTCTCTCTCTCTCATTCCTTTCTTCGCCTCTTGCTCATCCTTTGAACATTTATAACTGGACACACATATGATATAACATCGTTAAAGTGGACCCCACACACCCCTCAGATAAACGCAATAATGTCCTTGCCCGCAAATTCAAGTGCACAATTGGGAGAAGTGAAGGAAGAACAAAAGACAGTTGCTCTAAAGGATGAGGATGTGAAAATGGCGGCAAAACGAGGAAGGTAGGATTTGAATTGAGGTGTAAAAATGTTTTATTTACTTCTCTTTTAAAAAGTACATAAAGTTTTGAGCATACACATATTTCCAAGCATTAGGAAATTACATATACTTCACAAGAATTATGATTACATTTGTTTACAAAAGTCAAGAATTACGTAATTCTAGGAATTACAACAGACAATTACACCCAAATATTACCACATGAATTACATTTTATATGAAAAATTTAAGAATTACTTTTTAAATGTAATTCTTCCCAATACTTGCATATTTTTGTTAATAGTGTTGCTTCTGACATCCATCCCAATTTGCTCAATGAGGGCGTGGACGAAGAGGAAGAGGAGGAAGCTCCACTCTCAAATGAGCAGCTCTTGGCAAATTACATCTCAGGCAGCTTCAAGGGTGGGAGGTCTACATTCAAAGGGCCATATGGAAGGAAAGAGGTCAGTAGTCTTAAAACCCATAAAACTTGCATTTATAAGGAATATCTAATAATAGCTGGTGTTCTGTGACATTCACAACAATGGACGAAATCTCAACTTTATTGAAGACTACCTTTCAACTGAAGTCCATCCACTACTGTCCACAGACAAGCTGACAACATCAGTCAGTGCTTTGCAATCCACAATGTACCTGGATGAAGTCAGGTAATTGGACACAAGACACCTAATGAGACTAGATCCATGGCATTACCCTGTTAGGAACATCATTATGAAGTCAACTAATTGTGGACCAGATGATGAGCTCATATTCCTCCCAGCTGCTGAGTCATCCTTCCCTGCAGCTGCCTGTAAATTCATCCTCACTCAGCTGCAGGTCAGCTCACCCATTGTCATCACCAATGAACAGACTGATTTCATTGAGCTGAGGCCTTGGACTGATGCTGGAGGGGAGATTATCAGAGTCCATGAGACAGCTGAGGGGAAACTGGATGTATCTCATTTGAAGGAGATACTAGGTTTTCATACAAAATAACATATCTTTACTCTAAAATACAATGTCTACATTTCAGAAAGTCAAGCTGACAGAACTCGCCCCCTGATTGGCTATTTCCCAGCAGCCTCTGACATCACAGGCAGCCTCACTGATGACCTTGATATAACAGCCATTCTGCACAGCCACAGTGCCCTTGCTGTATGGAATTACACAACTGCAGCACCTACAGCAGCCATTGATATGAACCCTGATGTAATATTAAATATGCCATTGAAAATAGAGTTAAAATATTATTTTAGGATCCTGAGGATGAGCAAGGTCTCTATAGAAAGGATGCCATCTTCTTCACCATAGAGAACTTTCTTGGCGGACTCCAATCCACAAACATCCTCATCATCAAGAAGCAACTTCTCTCTGACATCAACAGTACAAAGCCCAAGGGTGCTTGTCCAGCTGAAATCCTATCCCTTGTCAGAGCAGGCATGGTTGTTCAGCTCAAGGACTCTGTTGGAGCTGCTTACATGATGCAGAGGCAGAGGGAGATTTGGAATATGGTCAATGACATGTTGGCGACTGTAGAACCGATCAAGATCATTGGCAATGCCAAGTCCAACTTGACTATTGTGTCCTTTGTGGTGAAGAACCTTGAGAAAGGTATATTTTATGTGCATATTTATGGTGCTTGCCAACTATTATGTCCTTTACAGATTTGTATCTCCACCAAAACTTTGTCTGCTCTCTACTACAAGACTTGTTTGGAATCCAGGCTCGTTCTTTGTCAGCTCTGGACCATTCATATTCAAGCCATCTCTTTGGACTCAATGCTGAGCTTGGGGACAAGTACAGATCCCTGTCCAAAACTAATGAGAAGGTGACGTTTGGTGTCATCCTGCCAGGATTTGTACAAATGACCATACCCTGGTTCTTCACTGATGAGCAGGTTTGAATTCGTACTTTGAAATAGGGTGTTTATTGTATGTGCTTGGTTAGCTCTTCACAGCCAACAAATTCGAATTATTACCCTTTATACATGTAGGTTCACTTCCTGCTTGTGGCGCTAACCATGATCGCAGAAGACGGCTGGCGTCTCCTCCCCCAGTACAACTTCACCCGCGACTCTGGCGAATGGTGCCACAGCCACAACCTGGCCTTCCACGACCGCAAGGCCATCTCCAAGATCAGCTACGAGGGCGGGGAGATGGTCTGGACTCCGGATGACAGCAGCACCAAGACTGCATTCGTGCTCCAGGATGCCGTGCTCAAAGTCAAGGAGAACTTGAAGGCTGCAAAGAAGGCTGCAGGAGCTCTGCAAGTGCCTGACCACTCGAAGCTGTTTAGCAAGGAGGCCCTGGAGCCGAGGTGGTTCTTGCTGCCGTCCGAGGCCAAGGAGATGCTCTTCCCGTCCATGTTTAAGAAGAACACCAAACCAAAGAAGAAGAAGGGTAAGGGTGCCATTCCTGAGCCCGAAGATCGGTTCTTCAATTGGAAGGTGTTCAAGACTGAACAGGAACAACATGACACCGCGTTGAATCCGATTGGCACTCTTGGAGGGGATGTGGTGTTCTCCAAGCCATTGGGAGGGCGAGAGGCTAATAAACCAATGACAAAGGGAATGTGGCTGACTGAGTTTAGAGGTGGGAGGAAAGAAGAGAAGGAAGAAGAACAGAAGGAAGAAGAGAGTCTTGATGAGCCGGGAAGTAATGGCAGTGGTGGGAAGGATGACTCAAAGGATCCTCCACCAGATGGCAGCTGTGGTGCCAATGGGAATGGAGGAGGAGGAGAGGAAGAACCTGGTAATGAAGAGGGCACTGGTGGTGATGATGATAACAGTGCTGGTGATGACAAGGGTAGCAAAGCTCCGGGCTCTGTCAATGATGAACTGGAGCAAGATGCTTCCAAAGTTGAGGAAATGGGCATGAAAAAGAAGGCTGAGAAGAGGTCATTTCTGTGCTGGTTAAAGCGGCCCTGTTGCCACCCATTGGGGCAAGTGGTTGAGGAGGAAGATGAGCTTGTAGAAGATGAAAAGGAAGTCTCCGAAGAGACTGTTATCGTCTCGGAAGAGGGTTTAAAAGTAGCAAAAGCCTCCGAAGAGACAGAAGAAGAGTTAGCTACTGAAGTTCCAGCACTGGAGAGTGAAATCGTGGAAGAGGAAAATATCAAACCATCCGACATTGAGCCGAAACTGAGGCTCAGATTCGAAGAGGCCGTTGTGAAGAGTCACCAGATGGGTCTGAAAGTCATCATGGAGGAAGACGGCACTTCGGAGGAGCTACCTCCAAGGAGACAAGCGCCTCCGAAGCCGGACACGCCAAACACATTCTACAGGAAGTTTATGAGTAGGTGGTCTGCAGCTGATAGCAGGCATCACTCGGAGGATATCAAACCGTACTTGGAGGACAAGGGCTCATACTCGGAAGACAGCCTCTCGGAGGAGGGAAACATGCCCAAATACGTCTTCGGATGGGAAGAACAGACTCCACGATCAATATCCGTTCAGTGAACAAAAGTATTATTTAATTAAGTATTAATGCTGTTTCTATTTCTCTTCTTACAAATTGCAATCATCGTCAACATTTAACAAATTTTATAATTATGTTGTATTTTGGCCGTGTTTTCTCTCTCTGCTGTTTAAAGTTTTAAAAGTGAAAATATATGTATAAAACACGTACGCGTTTTCCTTTATATTAGAGAACACTGCATTTTTCGGTTGTTTTTCTTCAGTTCAAATCCTGTTTATGACTAGCTGTTTGATCAGGATTAAGGGGAAGTTCCATTAAGGCTTGCGAGATTGAGAGCTGATTTAACAGAGGGGATGTTGGTTGTGTATCTGGGGGTTTGGTTCTGCATACGTAAAGCATACTTTGCTTGAAGAATGACCACATCTGAATGTATTATGAATGAGACAAGCGAGGCCACATTAACATTTAAACCTAATAATAATAGCTGTAGTAAGGGATAAGGAACCTTAAACATAGTGATTCTAGAACTGGAAGGCAGGCTGGGCTCCGCCTTGTTGCTGTTGTTGCTGGTCAGCCGTGAACGCAAACTCCTGCCCACCGTCAGCCATCGCGGGCGCCACCCTCGCATCGTCCTCTTCCGACCCAAAGTACTTCTCAATAATATCGAACGCCTTCTGATAGATCTCCATATTCTCATGACTCTGCAGAAACTCAATCTTATCGAGTCCGTAGCACTCCTCCACAATATTGGCATACGGGTTATTGGCCGAGCCCTCCTTGGCCGCCCCAATGCGGAGAATGTTCTCCAGCCCGGTGAGCGCCACCTGCACGATCTTGGCGTCCATCACGGTGAGCAGGTCGCACAGCGGCGGGATGCAGTTCATGTTGACCAGGTAGTCGATCTGGTCGGCGGACCCGCCGGAGCTGACGTTGGAGATGGCCCAGGCGGCCTCCTTCCGCGTCTTGAACTCGCCGCGGGACAGCACGTCGATCAGCACGGGGAAGATGTTGGCGTCGATCACGGCCTGGATCTGGACGCGGTTGCCGGCGGTGATGTTGGACACGGTCCAGCACGCCTCCTTGCGGATGCTCTCCTTCTGCGCCATGAGCAGGTGGACCAGAGAGGGGAGCACCGAGCAGTTGAGGATGATCTGCGTCTGCAAATCGTCGCCCGTCACGATGTTCCCGACCGCG
Organism: Tisbe holothuriae; assembly: GCA_900659605.1. Lineage (NCBI taxonomy): Eukaryota > Metazoa > Arthropoda > Copepoda > Harpacticoida > Tisbidae > Tisbe > Tisbe holothuriae. The sequence continues at coordinate 495 of LR137257.1, read as the reverse complement.
CGCAGCGCCGCACTGACCACAGCCGGGTTCTGATGCTGTAGCAGCTCCACCAGCCGTCTGCACACGCCCGAGTCGATGACAGCCTGAATCTTGGCGTTGGGCCCGTCTGAGAGGTACGATATCGCCCAGCTGGAGTCTGCCAGGACGTCATCGTCGTTTGAGAAGAGCAGCCGGGGGAGGATTTGGAGGCAGGGCTGGACTTTGGCGAAATCGGGCGGGGGATTCTTGCCCCTGCAGAGGTTGGACAGGCACCAGACAGCGTTGCGGGTAAGGCTGAGGCGGATGTTTGTTGATGAGAGGAGGGTCAGCAGGGAAGGAAGGATCGACTAGAAGCAAGTGATACTAGTTAATAATGATATCGTTACTTTTAAACAAGCATTACTAGTAATTTTTAAAAGTAACGAAATTACTGTAATTTTAAGAATTGACAAAAATGTAATTGAAATTCATTACATTTTTCAAGTTAAAGTAATTGTAATTTGTAATTCTTGTCAG
>LR137255.1:16052-55362 GCA_900659605.1 Tisbe holothuriae | reverse complement strand
CTCTGCAGCTGTCCTTTCCTTCTGCCCTCTAACCTACTTCTGCCGCTGGTCTCACGTGCGCCACTCAGTTGAGCCTCAAAAGATTTTTTCTAGGGCCAAGTTGGAGGTTTAGATCAAATTTTACTCTTAATAGTTAATACTTCGACTTAAAAATAGATTAGATTTGGTACATTTTTTTCTAAAGGAAAACTTTAGTGCAAGGTCTTTAATTATATGCCTTAAAATTGTTCGATTTGTACATTTTGGTTCACATTTCACTAAGAGACGTGGCAACCCTTGACTCTTCATGATTGGCTGCCTCCTTGGCGCACGTAGAATGGCTTGTGATTGGCTGAAGTGGCGCACATAGCACATGAGTCATCCTCTTGCTTCAGCTGTTGGCAATAGTTTGGAAACAGGGTTGACGTAGTCTGCTCCACCTTTGAATTTACCCCTTGCTTGTTGCCAAAAATAAATTTGGGCCTTTTGCAAATATTTGCTTTAAAAAGCTGCTTTGCTCAGTCTGGGCTTGTTTTATCAAGCTAATGTTTCACTGTTTGCATTAATATGGCATTGCCTTTTTTTATTCGAACAATAATGATAATTCGAAGCAAAAAATCGATATATACACCAATACGATTGCAAATACCCTCATGTTCTTGCCAATATTTTCGACATATAATCACCTCATACATATGTGTTGTTACTTTTCTAGCGCAAAACATTCCCGCATACCAACAGACTGTACTGTAAAAGTACCTTCAAGATAAACCGATATGAACAACTGACACAGCTTTAAATGGCAGTGCTTAGACCTTTAAAATATTTTGCATAAAAATCGATAGTCTGCACATTGAGCATGCATCTTACGCACATAGACTGCCTTTTTACCTCCCATCGCATCATTGGTATTCTACTGGCTTACATCCATGCCATTGACTTTTAATGCCTGGGCCGACTGCATTGGATTTACGGTCTTGGGCTGCCAAATCGAGGAACATGGAATACGGACGACGAAGGAAGAAAGCAAATTGATTGAAACTGAAAAGGGAAGGAGACTACTGCTGCTGAGCTGCCAGCCAAAAAAGCTTTTAAAAGTTTTTTGCGTGGTCCCTGAGGGCATGCTGGCCAAAATGTAGCTGGGGGAAACACTGGAATTAAGTGGACAAAAAGGACAAAGACTTGAACATTGGCATAAAGTATGTTGTGATGGTGGTTATCACATATTTTGTAAGGTTCATCTGCATATATGGTTGTCACTATTGTATAGAGCTCCATCAGGCAGATTAATCCTTGGAGAAAGGAAGCCTCCCGGCATGAGACACAATTTAAAACTTTCCCTATGCTTGCCAAATGAGCCACTGCATGCACACATTTTTGTATACATGTATATAAAAACAGCCCTTAAAGAAGCTGCAAGAAAATCAAAAACTCGACCTGGATCTGGAGTATTTTTTCCACTCCTCCCAACTTGACAAGGTCGAATCGAAAATAAATATAAGAAAGTTTCGTTTACTTTCTCATCGGCAGTCAAATGGAAATGGGAGGGAAGAAAAGAAGAACCTTGTGGAAAAGTTCTATTTTCTCGGGACATTTGTGAATTCACAACCAGGGCGTAAATCCCACTCAGTTTGCCTGCAGTCTAATCTTTGCATGATCCCAAGACCATGTAATTAGCATTCATTTCGTGCATTTTCCCTTGGAAAGGCACATTATGGTATATAATTTGGTGTACGGTGTGAATGTAAGGCCCTAATTCAAGGCTATGGGAAGCCAAAGTGTATACCACAAATGTGGTAGAAATGCAGTACATAAATGTAACTGGCCAATATGTTCACACCGTTGTACACAAAAAAAGCGTTGTTACATATTGAGTTCTAAACTCTGTTCACAATCTGCTATGAACAGGAATGAGGTTTGTTTATTTGGAAAGAGGAGAAAGCTGGCCAATTTTGAAGTGGCATTATAAAGCCTTTTCCTCATTTATAGAACTTTTTGGCTCATCTGGAGTATCGACTTTAGAGCCTTTTTGTTTCCATGACTTTTTACTGCTCATTCATTCTCTTCCTACAGCTTATCGTCACTTCTCGATCTCTCTTTGATTGATGAGGACAAGCTTTCAGAGGAGATTTCTTTTGCTCTCGCTCCGTCATGGGCCTTATCGATGGCAAGGAGCTCGTTCAGCATATCAGAGCAGAAGTTAAGATGGCGGCCTAAGGAAGTAATTCCATGATGGATATTAAGGAATTGTTATTATCCAGGCCGAACTCAAGTTGCATTCGCACTTCTTTGACTTTAATAATATGAGACATTGTTGCAGTTTGCATCGAGTGCCCTTAACTCTGCATGATACGTCTAGCTGCCGTCGCAGTCTGGCTGACTTGCTTACCATCGTTATCAGCCATCCGTGAGGAGTGACTAGCTTTCAATCTTGGGCCAAGGACGAAGAAGAAGAAAAAGAGAAACAAAGTGCACCGCTGGAGCAAACATAATTTCCTCCGGGCCGCCATCTGTATCTTACGACGAGCGGTTGCTGTGTAGATGGCTGAAGAGATTTGCATAGCAAGGCAAAAGAATAGGCAAATATGCTCCAAATTGGATTCAATCTAAGTTTGCGCCAACTGTGGAAGTTTTAAAAAGTGTTTGGAAACTTGAGCTGTGAGGAGCTTGGATTTAACTAGATGCATGCAAAGCTATCCACACTGTGTATAATACACTTTAAAACACATCCTTAAACAAATACCCTCTTGGTTTTGTCATCACTCAATCCACAGCTGCACAATTATAAGACAGATTGGACCTTGTTAAGCTTAACAGGAAAAACTAATTCGACTCCCGATCCTCTTGACTTAACTACATGCACATATGTACTCTACTAGACTCCCAATGAGCCTTTGCGTAAATGCTAATCCCCACGTTATGCATTCAGGAACCAGCGGCTCAAACTTGTATATTTGGGTTCGAAACTTCGAGTTATCTTTAATGTGCTTTGTTGTAAAAACATTTGAAAGAATTAAGTATATTTAAAAAAAATAAAACATTGCTCAGGAAAAACCTTGGTGAGTCAGTTTTACAGAGACGCACTTTCTTAGATTAAAATTGCCAAGCATGCAAAGTACAAATAGTGGTTCACTTGTTTGTATCATCCTGTTGATATTTTATTTTGAAACATACGATAGGACAGCTTCCTTCATATTTGCGACAAGAGATTCTTCGTTCATTGATAAAATAATAGTTAATAGATAAAACGCAATTATCTTTTTCCTTAGCGAGAATAGAGGGGCATTGTCTAGTAAATGGGCTCATTATGCCGAACTTAAGCCCATTGCAGGCTGTTATGAATGGAAGAGATAACAGAAAATGTAGAGCTGTCCAACAAAATGGTGATAGAGCCGGAGAAAATACTTGTAATCAATTTCCAGAGTCGGGTCAGACTTTCTAGCTGTCAAACACATCAGAGCCAAAAAAACTTTTTCAAAGCTCTACTACAATTGTGGGCAATTGGGACCGAAAAATAGGATAAAAACTGCAGTGCAACATGTACAGGGACAAAGGATGTACACAAGAATCTTTTTGCAGGAAGTAACGGTGAGAGCATATCATATTACAACATTTTCGCACTTTCTTCTACGAATGTCATCCAACCGACAGACACGCGATTAATCATTTTCTTCTACCTTGATGCAATCGATCTCCTCCTCGGTGAGAATGTCCGCGGGCAGAATCTTTGGCTTCTCGCGCTCCTCAGCAGCCGCCGCGCCAGAGCCGGCCTTGGAGCCACCCCGGCCACCGTGCGAGGAGTTGTGGTTGCCCATACTTTTTGCACGCTAAGCCGAGATTAGTTTAGCTTTGACCACGGCAATAACAATGGACAAAAAGTTTTTACATTTCTTTTCCTTGTTAACTTGGTTTTGCGTGGAGCTTAGAGCGCGTCTCTTCATAGACTGAAGCCGCTTTTAGGAGTATCTCCAGAGACTTTGAGGAGAGAGAGAGCACAAGAGGAAGTGAGAGCGCGACGGCGGAGGAGGAAAAGGGCCTCTGATCGTGAGATTCTCATGGGCCTTGCTTCAACAATAGAGGGAATTATGATCATGTGAATGGAGGTATAGATGGAACTTCTTGGCTAAGGGCTTCTAATAATGATCTGGCTTAGAAGCTGAGTCAACCATATTAAGGAGACTCCAATGTGCACACGCTCGCTGTCTAGGCGTCTCAACGACGTGATGAGGCAGTCTGGCGAAGATTTTAATTTAAAATGGTTTTTGTCAGTTGGAAAGAATGTCGTTATTTGAGATCTGAAAAGGCTGGAGAAAAAGTACGCTCACACAGCACAAAATAAACGACGAAAGACGAGACTGAAATTGAATTAAAAAAGGATTTTGCTACTTTCAAAAATTAGTGCAACTATTTATCTCACGTTTATGAAATTTACCTGTATGAGACTATGAGCAGTACATTGTACGAGTATGTACTCTGCATCTACCAAATGTGGGCTGATGTGAACAATATAAATTGCTCAAATGAACACGGTTATACATATACTAAAGATGTTAATACTGCGGTCGTATTGAACCACCGTTTCTTGAATTTAAAGGTGATAAGTAGTTTTCATAAAGTTTAAAAACTTAACTTTTGGACACGTGACATCTTTTCAGGCTTCCCTTTAAAAGTTCGTGTAGATGTCGGATATATTTTTTCGGTATTCATTGTGAAACAATGATTTATTCATTACGATGGTTTAGGACCGGATTTAAACAACCTTTAAATATCATACGAATGCTTGCATGGCGCAGACTCCATCATGCAAAGGCCTAAATATAGAATCCGCAGCGCCGTCATCAAGTTTAAATGTCCCTTCCCACACAGCCAAACGATTAAGCTTTCAAACGGATGAATGGAAGAAAGAGGTTTTCGAAAATCGAAAGTCGATGACAGACTTTAAATAAGAGAACACTTTAAAGAAAGTTTTTTTTTGTCACAGCACAGGAGATGTATTTAAACATGTTTAACTGGTGTACATAATGCCTTCTTTAACCATCGTTGCCGCCTTTCTTCCTCTTTCGACCCTTGTTAAAGTTGGGCACGAATCCGTGGTCCTTGTCAAGGTCATAAATCCATCTGGGGAGAAGAAACAATTTAGAATTTCAATGAGAAGAAGGTTCAATTATATTCCTTGCCTGTCCTTGTCCACTTGGTCCCAGACCTCTTGGCTGCGAGCAATGAACTCGGTGTTCAGCGCGTCCACATTGACGGGCAAATTGTGAGCTGTTGAATTATATAATTAAGTGATTAGCAACCTTAAAATTGCATAACTTTAGACTTGCCAACGAGAATTTCCTCATCTCCCTCCTGCTCCTCTTCGGTAAAGTCATGCTGCTGAGCCCCGGCTCCAGTCAGAACGGGCCGCTGCGAGCTGAATGGCTGCTGCTGCTGCTGCTGATTGGAGCCCTGTAAAAGCGATATTGAACCAATTTACATGCTAATGTTAGTGTTATTTCACCTGGTAAGCCCCGTAATTTCCCCAGGCGCCGTTGTCGGACCAATATTGCTCGTAGTAGGGCGCGTAGGCGGCAGCTTGGTCTTGACTGTTGTTGGCGGAGTCGGAGGAGAGGCCGGCCTTGGGCACGGCGATGGACACCTATGGAGGGAGACGGGGATTAGATTGAAAATTGCATTAGCACTGATAGGCATGCTCGTCTGGTATTACATTTCTCCCGATAAAATTATTCAGTGTCATGCATAATCTTAGACAATGAATTCTTGACAGTGACGTCTTTTGCATGCATTTATTTCATTAACAACAGACTGCTTTCTATACTATTAAGGAAAGCTATTGCAGAAATAAATGTCGCAAGTAGTGATATTTCTATTTTCTACTAAACCACTTTGAAAATAGATGTGAACTGCTGCAAAAGACAGATATCGCGGCTTACTATAAATGTCTTGTCGACAAACTAATGCAATAACAACATACTAGATGTGTTTTCTTCTCTCAACTCTATGTTACCATACCCTTTAGTATTAGTTCTATGTATGTTACACTGAACTTACACATGATATAATTTAAGTGAAAGAAAACACTTTGGAACTGAAAATTATTTGGTGACACCGAGGGATGTAGTTCAGCTGGTGTACTGTATAGTGTATGTAGCATCATATAAACATCCAAGCTTTCGCAAAATATCGGCTTATTTAAAGAAAACAACTGCGTTAACCGGTTGCTACGGCCAAAAATATTTTCTACTTTTTAGCCTCTGAGTATGACCAAAAGTTATGTAAAATTACTAATATTGTAATATACAACTGAACTGACATGGCCAAGAGATTCTAAACCACTTAGCTTTGCCCATGAACTGGTTGTATTTACTATGTAATTACCTTAATAGCTTTGTCCCCCAGTCCCCTGAATCCGTTCATGTGGATGAGCGCCTCCCTCTGGTCGTTGGCATCGCTGAAGCGCACGAATCCATAGACACGCTCGCCAGATGACTCGGACATCACTGGGGAACGTAATTCGATTAGAAATAAAGAAGAACACAATAGATATCTTGCCACCATAAATTAAGCATACCAAAGTGGAAGCAGCAATCTCTTTAGAATGTAGTAAGGTTTTATTCTACATTTGCATGAAATCAACAAATTTGTACTTTGGTTGCTAGTTTCACTGTTAACATGGGAGTACACAAATTGCTTTTGGGGCAATACACTCAAGAGCAGAATCAGCTACAACTAAAAAAAGATATTTTAAATTTTTCATAGGCAGCCACCAGCTGCTAATAAATTTCCCAAGGGACTTTCTGAAGAGGAAAATCAAGTAAGGAAGTGGCAAACGAAAATCAAACGCAATTCATACTTTTCTTTCAAGTGGCTTTTGCCATCCTCCCGTTTTATTGCACATACGGGAGTGTGTCTGCCATTAAAAGCCTCCATAAAAGCCCTTCTACTTTCTCAATACCACAGTAAATGCACCCGACTACTATACTCAGTAGTAACTCGTCGACGCCCCATTCACATTCTTTCCCCTTTCAAAAACCCTTCAGCAGGGATGCCAGTTCTTCATTATTGAGAGCATTTAGCACATCTAAAATGGATTCCCAAACCAGTCAAACTGGCAGCCCTGTAATCAAGAGCATCCTTCTACTTCTCACCTTTCACCGACTTTAGCGAGTCGTATCTGGTTTCGAATGTTTTCCTGAGGTCGTCGTCTGTGACATCTTCAGTGAGCTCCGACACCCAGATGGAGTACTCGCGCTCAGAGTACTGGTGGCCGCTGCTCTTGGCGGTCGCGTGGTTCAGCTGGAACCGGACAGGCTGAAACGGGGAAGAAGAACATGTCATACCTCCACTGTTTAGTGCTTATGCGTTATGGTATTGCTATTTAGTAAAACCATTGAATGAATAATAACTAATAATTAAAAACGGAAAATCAGACTTAAGATTCAAGAAGGACGCACGCTAACTAGGCTGATAATATTTTAACGTTCTCCCCTAGGATGGAGGCACAGTGACTGGCTGGCCATCATTAAAAACTAATGCCAATAGTAGAGATATATAATACGCAAGGGTATTTATTCTGGATAATACGTATATTTAAGATTATCTATGATTTACTGCAGATTTATTTTGAAGTTTCAATTAATTGACTTACGGTTCTCTCAATTGCTTTACAATCAAGGCTACTGTGAACATGAATTAACCATTATTATTCAAGTAGTTTAGTGACAAAGAACCTTTTTTAAATAACAATTACTGAACGATACTCCCGAGAAGAGCATATGGTAAACAGGACAGTGTTTTGTGCGATATGTACTCCTCAGTGTATCCTAGGCACACCATAGGATAGATACGGCAAGAGGCCCTTGGACAAAATTAAATGATCGGGACTGTGGGAGTTTAGGCGACTTTAACAAACCCTGATTTGATTATAAACAGGAACCCTCTAGTATATCTACATTAACTAACAATAAAAGTATGACACTTGAACGTATTAACCCTATTTGTTGCATCAGCAGTATTAAACAGACAGCAGCATTGATCGGAAACATCTTCAAAACTCTTATACTCGTCACACAAAATTATTTGATTTATTTACTTCATTCGCACTCGCAATCAGAATAATATTCGATTTATAAATGCCATTGTGCCCTCTTTGTCTTCACTTCCTCTTCCTGTCCTTGCCCCGCCCCTTTTCCTTGCTTGAGGGCGTGGCCTCCAACTCCTTCTCCGTGTACGGGTTCCACGTGGACTCCTCGGCGGCGCTCCACAACTCGTCTGACCAGCTCAGGTACTCAGAGTTCTCTTTGTCGTAGTCGTAATGGACCTCGTGTTCTAAGAAGAAAATTAAATGTAAAATATTATAACTAGGTTAATTGGATCCGGTTCATGCACAGAGATTATAGAAATATTTCATTAAGGGAGAAGGAAATCAATTACTACAAAAAATGGGCTAATTTTATGAAGGGGAACTTAAATAGGCAATTATTGGGTCCAAGAACCAAGACTTGATCTACCTTACTTAAATCTTTTTTTGTACGTGGAAAGCATAATTTCTAATCCGTCTCCTAAGCAACCGGAAATTAACTGAACCGGAAATTAAGTGGGCGCGAAAATATCATTAGGTGCTTCCTGAGAAATAACAATGCTACGCGTTACGAGGCGTACGATAGTAAAAACCCTCAGTCTTGGTATTCTACTCGAACGGGTCAACATGGTGATCTTACTGATCTACCAACTCACCGACGAGCTCCAGTTCATCTCCCTCAAAGATGGACTCTTTGAAGCCACGCCACTCTGGACCGGATCGGTCAACGGCGTCAGATTTGGGAAGGGGAGGGGGAGGACCGTCGAAACCAGCGCCACCAGACTCCTGCTGATCATAGGATGCTGAAGCTTCTTGTTGCTGTATTAAGGACAAGAAATTAGTGAATTGCAAAATGGAACAACAGTTTGAATGACAATACCTGATTGTACTGGTTCCATGCAGAGTATTGAGCCCAGTACTGCTGCGAATATTGCTGCCACGCATGAGCCTGGGCTTCCTGCACAACGGCCATGCCGGCGTTGGGGTTACCGGAGGCCTGACTGACTACGGCTGCTAGTGCCGAGGCTGGGAGGCTGTCCGTGAGCCCGGTAGAGGGCGCTGCAGGGTTGGTGGACGCCGCACCTGGCTGCCCCGGCCGCGCGTTAAACATGACCTGCTTGAATTTAGAAAGGATTTTCATAAAAGGATGCTCTCTAGTGGTTAGAATTAGCTGTCGTTTCACCTTTTCCTTGACTTTGAGCGGCTTCGCTCCCAGGCCAGAGATTCCTTGCATGGAGTAAAGGGCCGTTTCCTGCTCCTGGTCGTTGCCGAAGCGGACGAAGCCATAGCCTTTGCTGAAGCCAGAGGGGTCCAGAACGACTGGAAGTAGAAAGTGAGATATCAGACTTTGTTGCAAGAAATCACTTAAAGGGAATGTGTTGAAAGGCCAGGCAAATGTTCAATAGATAGTTTTGTTTTATAGAACCTCAGAAATGTTGCGCTTGGAATACCTTTTATGTCCTCAAATGCAAGTTATAATAATATCATTTTATAATAATACTAATTCAGTAGAGTAGACCGCGCATAGTGCGATGGACGAAATCCGAGCGAATACCCAAGTAATAATGTTTGTATAATAATTTGTTCATTTTTATACTATACAATCCACGGGAAGAGAATCCGCAGGGAGCAACAGGATGGACCACAAACCACTGACCAGCTAGGAAGGAATTGGAGGCAAATAGCCGATTAGAAACTTGCAAATGAGGATATAAAAGGTTGATACAAAATCGTAAATATAACACAACAGCCTGGCCTTCAATCTTCCCCGACTGTAAGGAAACTGGGTTAAATAATGAGTCTTTTTGAACGTGTATCGTGATCCTCTTACTACTGGGTCAAAGACAGTGAGTCTCAGCAGGAGGTGCATGTTGGCCACGTGGTTCCTTGCGTCGGCGTTGGCTACTCCCGGTGGCACATTTGCATTCTGTGATATCCTCATCTTCTTCTTCTTCATCGCCACCTTAAGTCACTGTTAACCACAAAGTGAATGGGAGAGAGAAAGGATGAAATAATTGATCGAAAAGTATCTCATTATTCCTTATACAAACCGGGTACACACACTTAAAAACTGCTGGAAGAAACGTTTCATTAGTTGAACGACACAACACGCGAGAAGGACCTTCTATGTTGTTGTTCCCCCCTGTGCGTCACTATATCATAATTATATTATGTTTCGTTGGTCGTCTCGCTCTCACCTTTGGCTGACTTGACGCTCTGGAACCTTGCCGAGAAGAACTTGTAGAGCTGGTGGTCGTCCACGTCGGGCGAGAGGTCGCCCACCCAGATGGAGTTGTCCTTCTCGCCGGGCATGAGGCGGGTGCTCTGGTGGTTCAGCTTGTAACGGACAGGCTGGAAAGGGAAGCGTTTACAGACAGAGTCCAATAGTATGCAACTTGAAAATATATATTAAAGGATCTCTGTATTATTCAACATTGCTGCAAGTTTGGTAAAATATATCCTTGATAATTTTCGTTTACCTCTACTTCGCATTTTGGAAGCGATGATTGGGCAGGAGCTCGTAGGAATGGGGATCATCTATGTATATTTTCTTGATTCCTTAGCTATTTTGCTAAGTGGCCGACACCATCAATCGTTTTTGAATTTTGACGGCATATTATAAGATCTCGGCATATTTTACATGACACTCTTACACACACTCTGGTAATAACCGATCAATGCTGCTGTCTGTTTAAACTTAAATAACGGCCGGCCTACAATATCATGCATACCAAGACCCAGGAACAAGTCTATGCAACTAACAGGAGGAAGTAAAATCAGATTCCTTGTAACCCTAGCATGATATTTGTGCTGTGCTGTTCCCTTCTTCCTGACTCACCGGTTGGCTGTTTGGGATGATCTTTCCGTTGAGCTTGTGCATCGCCATGAGCGCCGACGGGTCGTTGTCAAAGTTGATGAATCCGTACGAGGCAGTCTCGCCAGTGAACTTGTTCTTGATCACCTTGATGTTCTGAACCTGGGACTCGCCCATCAGGGCAAGACCGGCCTTCAGGAACTCCTCGTCCATGTAGGGCTCCAACTGAAACAAGAAGACAAGCCATGAGACCACTGTGCTGGAGCGTTGACGTGCTCCACTTGGGCACTTACCCCTCCAATCCATAGTGCGCCCTCTCGGCTCATGATGACGTCTGGAGAGGTGTTCTTTCTATTCGTTGTTTCTCTGTGTGCACGAGGCAATGCACGACGGATTCGGGGTCGGGGAACCACTAAAAGTCAAGACGGTGGAATGGAGAGACGCTCCCTCGAGATGTCGCCTCAAGCCAATGACAGAGTCGGCGGTGATCGTTGATGGGTGATCCCACCCCACTGTGCGCGTCGATGGCGGCGTTCCAGATATATGGCACGGGAGGGAGACAGAAAGAGGGATTGAGGGGAACACGAGGTCAGACTTTTTCAGGAGGTTCGACTGATCGCCTCTTTGCTTTGTTGGCTTTTGGAACTTTGGAAGTGATGACGCGAAAAGACTGAAAAGCTCCGCTTTGAAGCGAGTGACGACTGCTGAGTACTGAGTGCTGAGTGCAGTGCTGAGCAAGAGCGGATTGCCTTCTCCACCTTTTTAACTTTTTCCACTTCTCACTTTCCACCCTGTCAGAAGAGGTGAGAATCGGGTCCAGTGGGTGAGGCAGGAAACATGGACGGAGGCGGGACAAAATAGGGAACAAAACACAAAGCCACGCCCACATGAGAAGAACACATTTGGGACGACATTCCATGACTCCATATTGGAAATACGCCAAAAGCAGCGTTTTCGACCTTTTTTCACGCACCTGGGAGGATTTCGAAGGGACGACAAAGTCAATATTTGTTGCCAACTATCCACAATAAATTCAACGTTACATGACCTAGATCTAATTAAGATGTCCTATTCCATCTGTAATGACTGATTCATGTTATTTTTTGTCAACTTAACATGGAAAGAAGATGGATGCTCTTAAATTAAATTTATGTGATTATTGCACACTTTTGGCTGCATAGTCGAGTTATATTTTCGTCCTCCCCAGCCAAACAACTTTTCTACACTCGTCAGCTGCTTCAGGCAGTTCATTCCAGAGGAGATTTGTTCCAATTCTTGTGAATAAAGTGTTCCCAGAGCTGTTTTAGGATGGGTTCGGAAGTTCCCCGTCCCTTCCTCCATGAGAAGGGCCCTGGCGGCCCCTTCGGCCCGATCGACCAGTTCTCGCCCGAGCGGATCATCACCAACACCATCATCCTGCCACTGAGGGAGGCATCCAGGTGAGAAGAAGAAGAGACATGCACCATGATTATTTCCGGACTGGTTCCATTGTGTCTGTTTCAGAGTGTTGAGCAAGGCGAGCAACTCTGGCTACTCCTGGATCCAGTTCAAGAGAGACTACTGCAACTGGGACTATGCTGGGGTAAGAAGGACATGACGCATGGTAGATCTATAGACAGACACGACATTTGAGATGTCCTTCCTCTTGTTGCAGCGCCGTGCCAACGTCCCCCAGACTAGCGAGCACAACGCTTCCCACAGCTCCGGCTGGGAGGAGACTTACTACATGTACGACCGCGCCATCAACCCACACCGCAACATCTTGGGCGACCTGCGCAACAGGTACGTGGAGCCCATGTTCAGGAACGTCATCACCGACATGTTCCACGCCAACACCATCAACCCGATCCACAAGTGCTACCAGAGGGAGCGCGCCGCATTCGAGTGTCTCGAGTACTATGGGGTGCGCCAGGGCAAGACGCTCTGCAGGGACTATTACGATGACCTTACAGAGTGCGCTAAGGGAGATGTGCAGGTGAGAAAAGGAAACCAGAAGTTCAGAGACGCCCGATCATAATGTTTCACTAGGTTGAGGCTTGCATGCATCTCACTACCTACCATCTCCTCGCTCGCTCTGCCAGGCGATGGTGAGATGCATGCAAGCCTCGACCTACTGTTTTACACTGGCCGGGCTTCTTTTTTATATGCCAAATTTAGTAGTATTTCAAACTAAGTTCTAAAACAAGCGGATAGCAGTTCGCGTTTAAAACATATTCCGACAAGGAGTTATTTTTTCTGTTCTTCCTTTTAGAAAATGCGCCACGACGCCATCAGGTCCAAGCGCTTGTCGCGCTACTACGACTGGCAAGAGGGCAAGCGGCCCAAGGAGGAAGTCTACCTCGACCTGCCGCCGCCACACGTGCACATGAGGCCAGACATGAACTACGATGAGAGGTTCTAAGAAGCCTCAGTTATATTAATAAGAGCAGAAATAGAATGAAGTAATATTGTCAAAGAAGGTATTTTACTACTCATTTCAGCCTTGACCTATTCACGTTATGGAGATCCTTTTAGAGACATTTCGCATTCCGCACTCGAATTACACAGTAGGAAGCTCTTCTTCTCGGTCGTCAGCTTCGACCAATTTTTGCATTGATGTCCACTGCTATCTGATCTGCCAGTTCCTGAATGCCCTTCACACCGGAGAGAAAAACGATGCTCCCAGTCTTGGCCTCGGCAGTGTTGCGGACCTCTTCCAAGTTTGCCTCGTACATGGGCCATGCGACCTCGTTGAAGTAGCCGGGGAGGTCTGGTGTATCATAGGAACGGAGCTCCCGGCGCTGTTGGCAGAGCTGCCGGTCTAAGGTAATGAAGTAGCGTAGGTCGCAAAGGTCTAAAAATAAAAAAAATCTTTTGTAGTCGTTTTGGGTAGGTTTCCTGTAAATACTTAACTTTTGTTTTAGGAATATATTTCCCCATTTTTTATAGTAACTTAAGTAACGATTTTTTTTAAAGATTTTTTTGTATATTAGCTTGGATCTTTGTCGTTTTGTTCTCACTTCTTAATTTCCTATCGTTGAGCACTGTAATGCCCTCCACTATGACCACCTCTGTGCCCTCTTTAACCAGCTCTGCCAGCCTCTTCCTCAGAGCGGGCATGTCGAAGGCGCTGAGTAGCTCCCAGTTGAACGCCGGCGCCGACAGCCCGCGCACCGCCACATGCGCGGGGTGGCCTTCGTCAAAGTAGAAGTCGTCCTGACATAGGGTGGCCACGGCCAGGCCGGCTGTGGCTAGGGTGGATTTAAGGCGTGCGGCTGTGAGACTCTTGCCTGAGCAGGTAGCACCGGAGAGACCCACGATGAGGCTTCGGGTGGGTAGCTCTTCCTGACGCATAATATCCTTGGCAGGGGACGGCATCCAGTCTTGTACTAAGTTTATTATTTTTGCGCTTGCGCTCTGCCCGGTTCGGGACTTCGGGTTGGGATTGTAATAAGGTTGCGTGATTGGCAAATACATTTTCCGAGGGTGATGAGCGCGGGAAACACGGTAAACGCAGCACTTTAGGTAAATCATGGACAGTAAGAGAAACAATATGTTTCTCTTACTGTCTATGAGGTAAATGCAGAGCTTATTTGAAAATGATAATTAAGTTCTGTAATCACTGGGTAAAGCTGGCTTGTCTCGAGTAAAATACATTTGAGAAAGCAATTGGAAGACTAAAATACAGGAATGACTAAAAATAGCCGTTCCTACATTCCGTAGGAACGGCTATTTTTAGTCCCTAGATTCCAGTTATACGTTTCTTATTGCCTATCTATGGAGTATATTTCAATCCAGTAAATTAATGTTTGTCCAAGATAGTAATAGCCGCTGATTTACTTTCCTCTGCCCCTTTGGTGTATACTAACATCTTACAATAACTCTAGCTAAAACTATGTGTTTCGTACGTTCGTTTGCAATGCTTTAAAAGACCTAAAATTCTCTACCGTCTCTTTGCTTTTTTCATTTATGTGCAGGTTATGCTTCTTACAATTCATTTAAATTGACGGTGTCGTGCAAATTAAACAGGTATTTGACGGTGCAAAAATGGAAATAAACAGATTGGTTGGCAACAACAATCAAGACACGATATTAAGCAAGAGAATATTCAAATTTAAAATGTTATTGCAACCAGTAATCATTTCTCTGTCAGATTTTCAATAGCAGTTTGGAATGCTAAAACCATATACACCCATAAAATTGCATTCTTAATTTTATGTTTAACTGCATTATGTGCATTGTCATTGCTAAATTGCTAAAAAAAACATTAAGTACATCGAACAGCTACAATATAAAAATATTTTTCATATTTTCCCACCAAAACACTAAAACACAAGTATCGTTGTCTAAATCAATTTTCCAGGGTATATCTCTGCGTTATAGTTATAGATTTGCATATCTTGTATACATAATTGTTTGTTTCAGTATCTTCCTTACTTTTTGCATACTGGCATAGACCCGGCGGTGACAATTGAACGGTAATAAATTAAACAAGGAAGTAGAAACCGTTATTATTAATATATTGTTGTCATCTTCATGGGCCTGCGTAGTGGTTTAGACGTTTACGTTGTAGGCCCAGACGGGAAGAGTTATGTGTCAAGGGATTTGCGTAATGGACCGGTCGAAGAGGCCGAGAGGCACCGTTGCTAAGGGGTCGAAGATGTGTCTTGGTACGTGTTTTAGAACAGATACGTACATACGAACATACGTCATATTTAACTGAATAAATCAATTACTCTCTTTTGGGGAAAGTGTCACCTTGTACAGTTGGCAATTTAACAAACAACTTACTTCTGTTTGAAAGAAAATTCGTTTGTTAAGCCTAAATTACGTACGACATTGAAAGTTTCTCATTTTGGCTAATTTGAATATGTGTGTTTGATTATATGCTAGGCCTAAATGCAGCCACTGAAGCTTGAAAGCAGACATAAAAATAGCATAAATGAATTCGTTCTCCTCCTCTCCTCCAACAAGTTGATCTCTCGTGCACACAATCCTTGGCTGCGCCCGCCTGAGGGACATTTAACACAGGCACGAACATGTCATGATAGTTCTGAGGTACGGTTTGGTCAGGGTTTCGCTGGAAACAGGAAAAAACTTCTTTTATTCCGCTTAAGGGTCCGCGAGGACGACGGCCTGTCTGTCCACCAGCTAGCCGGCAGCTTCCCGCGGAGCAAAAAAGAATACACACTTCCCAACCTGTGCACCTGCATGGCAAGTTTGGATATTATTATCATTAGTCTGAAATGCCGTTTTTGCGCTCTCGCATGAGATGGGTTTCTTGCTTCAGTCAGTTGATTTGGATGTGTCGCCGAGTTCGAGGGGGGAAAAGTTGCATAAACGAGCACATAGTCGTACCAACAATAAAGCGGCAACCCGTTTACCGAAACTGCATAACGTGAGCAATCAAGTAAAAAATATTCTGCATGCAGTTGTAGTTTTGACAGTTTCGTGATAGTGTACTTATAATAAAATCACTGAAAATATATGTCGTCTATTAAACTAACCATTATTGATCCACTTCATAGAATTAAATGTGTTATTGATCATCATCATTAACCGTATTTGTGCTCCAGTAACTTTTATGTAAGTCAAGGTCAATGACAAAAAAGTGTTTATGTGTGCGTAAATGTGGTGTATTTGTATCATTTGATTAAGTAGGAGAGTGAAAAAATGGCTTGGTATTTAACTATATTTTAGCTGGTATTGAACTGTCGTACAATGCGAATGTTAACAATACTTATTGAGTATTTTTGTCCGTCTATTGCGTGAGCAAATTGCAGTAATGTGAAACGTCAGATTAGCAGCTTAAAGTGGAAATGTCACTTCACATTAGCTGTTCTGTGGTAACATGATAAAGATTAACTCCTTTGTAATTATTCAGTGCAATATTGGGGCATGTCATTGTGTTTCTGACCATATTAAGTCAAATTAACATTTCTTCTAAGCAAACTGTCGAAAAAGGACTGATCAAAAATATTTCCAGGGGAATCCCCCTTTACCTCGAATTTATCGTGAGCATTCTTTTTCCCCTCTCAGAGTATCCCACCATGTCTCCTCGAAATAAGGAGCCATCCGATGAGCCCGATGAGGTCCGCAAGGATGTCGACTATATCCTCCAGGAGATTGTCGGCGGCCACGGCTGGTGGCAGTGGACCATCATGATTGCCACATTCCCGCTCTCATTCACTGGCGGATACGCGCTATTCTTGCCAGTGTTTAGTGTCAATGCACCAAAGCACAGGTTGGTATTTTTACTGAGCGGTTGTTGCAGATCTCAAGTATTATTTGCATTACAGGTGTTATGTTGAACAGTGTGATTCTCCCACTTCGGTTTTGAATGAGTCATGGGTTGACTTTGCATTGCCAACAGGTACAATACATTTGTATTGATTTTAGGATATCTAATATAATTCTAATTCATTCTATTTCAGAACATCGTTCAAAGGAAATTTTCCGAGCGGAAGACCCATTTGACCCTTGCCATGTGTATGAAAGCATTGCTGGTGGGCCATGCAGTGCAAGTAATGTTCTTACACCTGTATTTATGATTACTGTTTGTTACCTAAATCTCCCTTGTTAGGCACTTTTAACCCCACTGGATCAAACGCAAGCCTGACCTGTGATAGATACGTCTACGACCGAAGTGAGTTTGAAGAGACACTTGCCACTGCAACCGACCTTGTGTGCGACGACGACTACTTGCGTAGGCTATTGAGGTAAATATTACCTAATAATTATCAAGGTACGTCGTATATATTGCAGTGCATGTTTTCAGTACTGTTATGATGCTGGGTCTGATGGCCGGATCCATTATTGGTGGCCAGATGAGTGACCGATATGGACGGAAGCTTACAATGTTCTTCTCATTGGCGCTTAATGTGCCCAGTGTTATCATCAGTGGATTTACACCAAACTATTATATTTACGCGGTTCTTAGGTGAGTTTAAAATGGGGGTTTATATGGTCCACTTGTGTAATGTTGTTGTTTGTTTCTTTAGGTTTATTACCTGCGCATCTCTCTCCATTCTCTGGATGTCTGGTCACACACACGGTTTGGAGATTTGGGCTCCCAAGTACAGGAGGATCGTTACTGCCATTAAAGGTAAACCATTGTCATTATTTGCAATCAAATTTACTCAACTTTTTCCATTGCAGACATCCCCATTGCTGCCTTCATATTCGTGGTGGTGATCTACTTCAACCGCCACTGGAGTTATATGCATCTAACCATTGGTATCATCAGTCTACTGGCCCTGCCTTGTTGGTTTATCCTTCCAGAGTCGCCCAGGTATACTGTCTCTATACATTTTTCAGTAAATAGAGAACTTAATCAATGGATGTTCCAGGTGGCTTGCATCCAATAATCGTAAGGATGAGGCCGAGAAAATCTTCTTGGAGATTGCAAAGAAAAACGGAAAGACTCTCACTGCGGACCAGGAGAAGGAAATCAAGGATATCTTGGAAACTGTAATTAACATCTGACCCACTTTTAGTAGGCATATTACTGATTATATCTTGTTCTATAGATTGATGCTGAAAAAGACGATCACCTCAACCCACTGGACATGTTCCGTCGTGAGCATGTGGTCAAGACGCTCATTCTTCTACTTTGCTGGAACACCACCGTTGTTGGATACTATGCCCTCACCCTCAATGCCACCAAGCTGGCAGGAGATGCCGTACTCAACTTCCTCTACGGTAAGAAATCTTAGTGCAATTCAAGATGGTTAAGATACTGATGGATTTGTGTCATTCATGCAGCAACCCTGTTTGACACTCCCGTTTTCGTGATGGTCTACTTCATCCTGGATGGGTGGGGTCGCCGTTGGTGTACCTTTGCCTCCCAGTTTGTACTTGGCACATGTGGACTCATCCTAGCATTTGTGCCCAAGGACTGGGAGACTGTCATCTTCATTGCCTATATGGTGGGTAAGACTGCTGGTGGAATTGGTTTCCTCATGGTGTATCTGGTCACTGCTGAGCTGTATCCAACCAATTTGAGATCTACTGCTGTTGGAATTTGCTCCATGCTTAGCAGGATTGGAGGTAACACTTACAATTATGATCTCCCTGTTACCGGATATAATATTCCTTATTAGGCATGGGTGCCAACTTTGTCCCTGTTCTTGCCATCTACTGGAAGCCGCTTCCCATGGTTGTCCTTGGCGTACCTGCCTTGATTGCCGCAGTTCTGTCCCTGCACCTGAGTGAGACGACTGGCAAGGACCTCCCTCAAACTCTGCGTGAGGCTGAGGAGCTGGACGAGGAGGCGCATCATGGTCACCACCATCACCACCACAAGGACAACAAGGAGGTGCATGGGATGACCAACATGGCAATGACTGGAAACAATAATGATAACAAGTGAAAAGGGAGGAGTTGCAATATGTATTTTAATCGTATTCTATATATATAAGAACAAAGATCTGTCCACTCATTTTTAAATTAAAATATGCTCAGCAATTTCTAAAAGCATTGTTCAAAGAACATGAATTATATTTTATACATTTTTGGTTTAATAAAATCCGTCCAATGTTAACCAATCTGAGGTACCATATATAATATCTGTTTTAACAACTTTTGCTGCTTGTGACATATCAGCGCAAAATAGCTTTATG
Organism: Tisbe holothuriae; assembly: GCA_900659605.1. Lineage (NCBI taxonomy): Eukaryota > Metazoa > Arthropoda > Copepoda > Harpacticoida > Tisbidae > Tisbe > Tisbe holothuriae. Next base: position 35,888 of record LR137255.1, on the reverse strand, counting down.
TTAGACCGGTTTTCTACTTCAATGATACTTGGAATATTTTCGTATGGGACAATGTTTCAGACAGTCTGAAAAATTTAATTAGAAGAAACGGAACTGTTCGCGTCTAAGATATTATGCTACTCTTACTAATCCACATCTTGATCCATTTAATAAACATTCATTGCATTGAAGACGGAATGAAACTTTTTTCTCTGTTTTACGTTTAACTTTGCAATGCAATCCTTGTTTACTAATCAATTCCAAATAATTTAACCTTGTGATTTTTTCTAAAAAGCAATTGATACCCTTGTTGATACTAATAGAAATCACTGATTAAGCTCAACGCCATATATTTGTTGTTGTATTTTAGTTTAAAAAATATGTTTTATTTTAATGGCTTCATGAAAACGCGGGTGGAATAATTTTTTAACCGCAACAAGTGTTTGCATTAAATTTGAACTTCCTTGGATTATTGGCTCTTGGGAGTTTGGATGCAGCTAGCTGTAATGTTTTAAGACACGCACATGTTCAACTATAGCAAGCTCTAAATAAAGCCCATTATTTGCGAGAATATCTTGCCGGCAAAAAAATCGACATACAAAAGGGAGGAAGGAAACAAGTTTCTCCATTTTTATATCACAGAGTGCACAATATATAACATTGTACGTACTGTTTGCTCTCTCGATGCTATTCCCTGCACAGCTCCACACTCCTTAGTAGTCTCTTACATTATAAACTTCTCTTCCTCTGAGGTCTTCTTATTGCGTGAAATCGCATCCTCCTAAATCCTCTTCTCACTCGTGCGTAATCAATCAACATGGCGCCGTCGACAATGGACAAGAAGAAGCCCCAGGACAGCAACGAGGAAGAGGAAGAAGAGGAGAAGGAGGTCCACAAGGATGTCGACTACATCCTCCAGGAGATTGTCGGCGGCCACGGCTGGTGGCAGTGGACCACAATTGCCAAACTCCTGCCGCTCATCTTCACCGGGGGATACCCGCTGTTGCTTACCATGTTTAGTGTCAATGCGCCAAGGCACCGGTAGGAATTAATGCAGATTCATCTTTTGAGGGTCTTGATTGGGCCTCTTGTTTCAGGTGTTTTGTGGAGCAGTGCGATGATGAACATTCAAAGATCAATGAGTCCTGGGTGCAATATGCATTACCAACAGGTAGCCAATACAAGCCGGAGTACATTTTAATGTGATTCTATGATTCAGAATGTCTACACATGTCTATGTAAATGCCTGTGTATTTTATCTTTCCTGTTTTAGAGCACGCTTCTCAGAACTTCCTAACTGAGGCTGAGACTTTTGATCCATGCAAGGTGTACAGCAGTGTATCGGATACCTGTAGCGCATGTAAGTTCATAACACAAGCTCAATACACCTAGACTAATCATAACCTCACACATTGCAGCCTCCTTTAATAGGAGTTCTAGTGTGAGCTGCGACAAGTTCATCTACGATCGGAGTCAATTTGAAGAGACGTTGGCAACACAAATCAATCTGGTTTGCGAAGATGACTACAAGAGACGACTGCTCACGTATGACAGAGTTATACATTCTTATGATTCAGTTTACCAAAATTCGATTCCAGCACGGTCATGATGTGCGGCCTGATGGCCGGCTCCCTCATTGGCGGCCGGCTCAGCGACCGCTTCGGCCGCAAGAAGACCATGCTCATCTCTATCCTGCTGAACGCCCCCAGCATCATCATCAGCGGATTCACGCCCAACTACTACGCCTACGCCATCTTCCGCTTCATCACCTGCACCGCGCTGCCCATCATGTGGGTGTCCGGGCAGGCCTTCGCAATTGAGATCTTCAGTCCAAAGTATCGGCGTCATATCACTTGTGTGCGAGGTGTGTCTGCTCTAAATGCTTTTAGTGGCTTCTTTCATTACAGTGGTGTTTAGATATCCCTTTCAGCATGTACATCTTCACCGTGATTATCTACTTTAATCGGCACTGGACGTACATGCATCTCACAGTGGGGCTGCTCAGTTGCATCCTGTGCCCAATGTGGTTCTTTATCCCGGAGTCTCCAAGGTAAGTTAACTGGATTTTTTTTCTGAGACATTGGATTACTGCTTCTTTTGGTAGGTGGCTGGCTTCCAATAACAGAAAGGACGAGGCAGAAGCCATTTTCTTGGACATTGCAAGAGGCAATAAGAAGAAAGTAAGTCAGGAGCAAAGGAAGGAGCTGAGGGAAATATTGAACACTGTAAGAAATATTATAAATGTGAAAAAAACTAGCCTTAAGTTATATTGCATATTGAATAGATTGATGCTGAGCGTGAAGACCACTTGAGCCCTCTGGACATGTTCCGCAGTGAGCACGCCGTCAAGACCATGATTCTCCTCCTCTGCTGGAACACAACCGTGGTCTCATTCTATGCGCTCACTCTCAACACCACGAAGCTCGATGGGGACGCCGTCATGAACATGTTCTATTGTGAGTACTTTTTCTATTAATATGTTATGTAAATATATAAACGTCCTTCTTTCCCATAGCTGTTTTGTGTGACACGCCCGTGTGCCTCCTGATCTTCTTTGTTCTGGACAAGTGGGGACGAAGATGGACGACATTCATAGCTCAGATGGTCCTGGGAACATCCATCCTTACACTGGCTTTCATACCAAAGAGTATGCCAACGCTTGTACTGACATTCTATTTAATAGGTAATTATATTAGTACATACAAAAGTTCCTTATGCATTATAAAATATATTTATATTAAAGGAAAAACCGGAGGCGCCGTTAGTTTTATCATGGTGTATCTCATCACTGCTGAGCTGTATCCCACCAACCTCAGATCAACTGCTATTGGAATGTGTTCCATGATCAGTAGAATTGGCGGTAAAACTAATTTACACACCTTGTCAATTACCATGGCAAAAATTAAGAGTCCTTTCAGGCATGGGAGCCAATTTTGTCCCTGTTCTTGCCATGTACTGGCAGCCCCTTCCCATGGTTGTCCTCGGAATCCCTACCATCATTGCTGCAGTGCTGGCGCTATTCTTGAGTGAGACAAGTGGCAAGGACCTGCCTCAGACAATGCGTGAGGCTCAGGAACTGGATGAGGAGGCTCACCTGCATCTGCCTCACCTGCACCATGATCACAACCACCACCACCACCATCGTGAGAGGCAGAGGAGCCATGTCAAGTATGGCAGTGTGGGGAGTGGGATCAATAAAGAGGTGGAAATGCAAAAGTTGTAATGAAGAAGAAAAAGAAAGTAAATTGTATGCTATAAAAAGTTAGCGAACTTAGTGTTTTGTCTTTGTCTGGACAGACAAGACAAATAAAGTCAAAGGATCTTAATTCTTATTTTCGTTTAGTTTTCTTTATAATATATTTGAGCCATTCAAGTTTTATAATTAATTACTGTATATAATTAGGAAAGCGTTATCACCCTTTTTCATCACACTAATTTATATTTTCCCGTCTCCTTTGTGATGGTCACGCCAGAAATTTCCTCAGCGCCCAAATGGAACACTTCCAAAGCATCCAAGAGTAGAGCAGAATCACAGTGGTACAGAAGATTATAATGTCGATTTGAAAGAACTCGTGGAAGCTCAGGTACTTGCCTGGAGAGTAGAAGTGTTAAATTTAATATGAGACCAGCAATAAAATTAAGGAACATGAGTTGATATTTACATATGAGACTAACTTAGCCTAATAAACATAAATATTATTTGATTAAATAACTTTTCAAGTTATATGAGCAATAAATATATATTTTGTATGATAAAAAAGCTCAAATCAACTTTCCAATGTTACCTACCCGGTGACTCCATATGCTTGGCCCCGCCATGCCTGAGCACGTACTCCGTCCAGAACACGGCCCGCTCCAACGGAGACTGGATGTCGTCCTTGAGGAGCCGCCCCAGCCGCTCAGCTGTCGCCCGGTACGAAGGAGTCTCAATCAGCTCAGTGATGGCTGAGCGGAACATGGACGCAGTGAAGTCTAGAATTAAGGCTGTTGACTTTCTAACCCGATTTGTACGAGTATATAGATAATTTGACTTGTAGTATAGTCACACACAAGGTTGTACGGTATTGTGCAATTAGAGCTCTATTCAAAAGGCTGCTCTAGAGGCCTCTTTCTTTCTGCATGCTAGAATATTGAAGAGTACATGCCATAAGGTTTCTACTAATCAGAGGCATTTTCCTTCTACTGTGTACGCAAAGATGTAACAACATTCCCAAGGTACTTACTTGACAATTCCAACATTTTCCCGTAACCTTGTCGCTCTGCTCGCTTAGCATTGGCTGACTAAAGAGATTAATTAATAACACAACGAGTTGTTTCCTTCTCTGTCTACCTGATCTCCAAATACGGGCACGACTAACGTTGGCACCCCATGGAAGAGACTCTCCTGAATGGACATCATGCCACCCTGGGTGATGAACAGGACTGTCTTGTGGTGGCCCAAGATGTCTTGTTGAGGGAGCCTGAAAATAATTACTGTCACTTTAAGCCGTCATGGCTAATTGAATGAATACTCACCATCGCTCCACCAATATATTATCCGACTTCTTGAGCTCCAACTCCAGCTCTTGACCGTTTTCAGACTTTGACCTCTTGAATATGACTCTGTAGGGCACACTGCTGAGCACTGACAGCAGCGCCTCTTGGACCTCTGCTGGAAGGTGGTCTGGACTGATCCAGGACCCGAAGGAGACGTAGATGGTGCCGGGGCTGCCTTTATCACTCACAAACGAGTCCAGGGACGGAGGAAGCGGTCTAAGATAGAGTAAGTTGGCTGGTATTCTAATGCTAATATCCATTGACTTACATGGCCTCTCTGCAATGGATCATGCCCACGTCAATGGTGTTTGGCAGAGTGGGTCGCACGGCGTCGAACATGTAGTGCGAGAAGTACATCCCGAATGCGGCCTCCCGCTCCAGGGCGAGCAGGTCGACGTCTTCTCGCGACTGAGCTAGGCCGACGTCTAAGAGAAGGTTCTCCTGCAGGTTGAGGGAGTACCAGCTACGGAGCTGGGACGAGGTCAGGTAGAAGCCGAGAGTGAAGAGGCGGTTCCAGAAGCCTGGAGGCTGGAAACGGTAGTTATAGAGTTGATTATAGGGACTGGAGAGTTATTTTTTTTGTACAGACCGTCAGCTGCGAGTGCTCGTGTATTGCAGAGGTGGCCAAGGTCGGGTTATCAAAGTATCCCATTTGGAGTGAGAGCAAACCGTTGGCTACGGCAGGCATGTAGAGGATCACAGATGCGTTGAAATGTCTGAAAAGAAAGAATCATTTAGAGGTGCTTGTATGTAACAACATTAATAACTTGAATAAAAAGATGTTTCACATTGGTGGTCATTTTTAATCCCTGCTTTTTATTTGGCCAAATAATTAGCTTATATATCCTTTAACCTTTGAAGATGTATGAGCTGAGAAATTTAAGACCCTTTTTGTGGTGCAAAATATTTCTTACTTTGCCAAGTAGTACCCGGCTTCATTGAAAATTGGGAAGACAAAAACGAGGTCTATATTGGCCTCCTTGGGATCGCCGGTCAACTTGGTCATCTCTGGATGGGTCAGAGCTGCATGGTTAAGATCGTACAGACTGTAGCGGACATTGAACACGGTACTCATCAGCCTATAAAAGAGCAGAATTACTTGAACAAACGAAACAAAGATAAAAAGTTACTTTAGAAAACAAATTCAACAAGCATGTAAATACAATATTTGAAGCAAATACAGAAACAAATCACGGCCATACGGTCATGTAAATATTTGTCCAACACATTACTCTTTTTTTACTTTATGCCATACTTTTTAATATCTGTGGGATGGTCTAAACATAATATTCCCTCAATAAAATACACCTGAAGACATAATTATTCTTACTTTCTGACGAGTCCCACGTCTTCGAGCGCGTTCCTGCTGAGCTCCTCCTCCGAGCTGACGTCCCCGTCGATGACGATCTCCGAGTAGTTGGCGGGGGCGCCGCCAGGGTCGTCGGCGATGGACGTGACAACGTGCACGTGGTGACCACGCTGGGCGAGCTCATGGCTCAGAGGGCGGAAGACGTTCTTATGGCTGGGGGTGGAAACTGAAATATTGAAGTCAAAGTTAACCAAAATCCAACTATTTATATATCGACTGCTGTTAATACTTTTGCCAATATAAGACGAGATTCTACATTTATTTATTCCCAGCATGCCTTCCGCAATTTCGTAATAAGAAACTAACAAGGTGGTGCAAATGCACTCAAATACTTGTTGATGTAATCAATAATGGCTATTTAAACATTCCACGCAAAAGAAGTTGCATAATTGCAATCGGATTAGCATTAAAAAGTCCGGCTCAATGAGGAAAACTGAACAATAACGTTATTATTATTAGAGTCTGGCAACATTTGAGAAGCAACTCGCGATTTGCTGTCACAGTCGATTTTTCCATTACGACTTTAATATGAGTGGATAAAAGCTTTTTAATGGAGTGAGTTGACAGTATTAGACAGAGAGAAGAGTTATGCATAAAATTAGAAATGGACAAAGAGTTGCATAAGGTCAAAAAACTAGTTGAGAATACACCAAGAGATGCAGTACAATGTAAACATTTATTATTATAGCGTGACACACCTACGGATCTTCATTGAATTAAAATTTGTGCTGCATGCAAATCATCAAATGCATCATTGTCGTATTATGTTTAAAAAAACCTCTGGCTTCCAAATTAATGAATATGCAAAAATGTGATTAGAATTCATTTGGCAACATATAGTAAATGGGCACTTATAGAAATCTATTAAATTTGGTTGTTACGTAAGGAATTGTTTTTGAATTAATCAAGGTTTCTTCCAAAAATGCACATTATTGCAAATAATCTCAATTTGAAGGTCATATAATAGTGACTAGTTAGGAAATGAATCCATTTTTTATCGTTATAAAGTCATTACCAGACCTTTACTAAGTAAAATCTCTTGAAATGAAAAAGAAGCATCTTTACTAATTCCACATCCAACACATAGTTTGTTTTAAAATATAATTGCTTGCCAGTTTTATGATTTTACAGGTAATTTCTAGAATGTCACATCCAACCAATACTTAATGCCTACCTGGCAAATAGAAGAGAATATTCGCTGCCTCCGCCCTCCCCGCCATCAAGAGCAGCACCGCCGCCCACCCAGTGATGAGCAGCAGCCCCACCGGGCACGAGGGAGGTCTGCCGACACCTCTCATCACATCTCGTGCTGAGTCTTCTTCATTCCTTGAAAGCCAATCTTCGTCTCATTAGCTGACCACTCTTTTTATCACTCTGCTATCATGTCAGATGAGATGAGAGATGTAGTAGTATGCATTGGGCTAATGGGCCGAGGAGGAGTGCACTACATATTGCTGACACCGGGAAATTGGACGAGTGCTATAAGGAGATGATGTTAGTAGTCTAATCTCAATGAAAATATGCGGATTGATAAAAACAACTGATGATTGTTGGACATAATGAAGGGAGCCAATTAGAGATGTTAACTCAGCTAAGATATGAGAACATGTAATATTACTTAAGGCTTTTTCTTCTTCTTAGTTCTTAATTGCCGGAGCTACACTATGTCATCATTCATTCTCATCATACAAGAAATAGATTGTAGACGGAATTAAAGTTCCATATAATTTTACATCGCCATATACCTTTCTATTTCCCCCTCACATATACTGCCTTTAGAGAGAGAGAGAGCAAAATGCCCTTTCTAAAACTTTCTTCCCTTCTTCAGATGCTCCAGGCAAAAGCCTTTTTGCTGCAAAAGTTTTCCTTTCTTATTCCCTTTTCCTTGTAACCTCTTACATGCAGTAGTAGACGTAGTACAGAGCGGCGTGGTGTATTCTTAATTTATACGTCAGCCTATTCGGAGAGAGGCCTTGAAATGCTTGTCACCTTTTGACACATAAGTTTATTTGCAACATAAAGGAGGGGACTGATTGCTTGTTATTTTATTGTCCAGATTAGTCAGACATGCATCATCTTATATGATCTTAACTGGAGAGAAGCTTTAAAAACATGCTCCTTTATGCTTCATGTATGATGCTTTGCAGCCTTCTGAAGTTCTTATCTAACATGTACGCTGTGAATACATATAATGGCGGTTTCTCACTCACAATTCACTGGAGAGAAAGACAGATGTGAAGGATGGAAATATAGAGATATAGGAAGGCTCGACATCTAATATACGTACTACGTACAAAATGTGAGTATTTATCAGTAGGATAAAGTACACATATTTATATGGCAAACAATAATTAATTAATTAATTATAATTCATGTGTTTATGTATCAGTAAGACCGTGTACAATATTTACATGTACACGTATCTGACAAACAATAATTAAATGATTACAATTCAGATTATTTGTTATTGTCCACACTTACTTAACAAAACTTTGGGATACTTTAAGTTATTGTTGTAGAGGACACGAAAATACGACCATGGATGCGAATCCACTTGAACTTTCCTTGACTCAACAATAATGTATATTTGAGCACTTTTGACACTGAAGTTAGACTAACCACTGACAGCCAGAGAGCTTTTAGAAGAAGAGAGAAGCGTACCAGAAAGAGTAGAAAGAAGGAAATACACTTTGGAAGTCGCTGTCTGGTTCCCGCACACTACGATGAAGATTTCTTCTCTTCCTTTCAAAAAGTTAATTCTTCTGCCTCTTCTCCTTCTTCGTTTGGAATACTACAATACACCGAGAAGAAACCGATTCTTCTTCTTTTTCCATCATCATCATCATCATCATCATCATCATCATCCACGCGCGCTAACAAATATTCCCCGCGACGGCGACGCCGGGGCCTCTGGGCTAATGTGCCCAATGTTATACGACGGAGATAGAATCCGGGTTCATCATCACCATTTATCTGACGACGACCTGTCTTGCTAAAGAATAAAGAGAAAATCAACAAAAACATACACTTAAACGTTTAGGTTATAAAAGACGAGGAGATGCTCATAGCTTTGTTTCAAGAGTCAAGAAGAGGTTTGCGCAGAACGCTGAAGACAAAGGGATATCATTAGCTCTGACCGTTTTCAGAATAATACGGCTCGCCACCCTGTTTTATTTACATTTTTTGGGGGACCGTCGGAAACGAGTTTGGACGGTCTGAAAGTACACCAGCAGTTCTTTTGGCATGCATGAGGAATTTGTACTTTGGGAGATGTGTCAGTCAATGTCTGAAGGAGCCCTTCAGAGGAGGAGAACAGGAGAGATGTCGTCTGATGTCAAAGTGACCAGGTTCTCAATTTAAGAAGAAAGAGAGGATAACCACTTTTTGCCTCTACTCATACTGGCATATGCATGCAGATATTTGTACGTCTTGTACACAATATTACAACTAGTTTACTTTAATTCCCCTTTGCCATTTTATGCAACAATGCAATGGCTTTATGAGAAACCTTAGTTAAAATTGCCCAGCAACAGGTTGAACCATCATACATCATAGTACCCTCTCTACTCTCCTCGCTTGCCCAGATGTTTTTATATATGCTATGCATCCCTGATTATATATTTTAGGGCACTACCATTCACTTCATTTCCATAGCTCCGTTACATGGGCAAGCCCAAGAGTAGCTGACTGGGTTGCCTCAGTAGTTTACAACCCGAGAAAAGACATTGGGTCGGGTGGGGTTCGAACCTCTTGCCTTTGCATGGATCGCTAGTACGAGTTTCCATTCAGCCACGAGCTTGCGCTCGGTCAAGATGCTATTTTGAGCTAGCGCGCAAGCACACCTCCGCTGCTGCTGCTGCATTCTAATGGCGTAGAAAATTACTTTGTGCGGCGCGCAGACCAATCCATCATGAAATGAAGAAGGAGGAAAAATAAAGAAGAAGTAATAACTCAAAAGTTAAATTCTCAAGATGCATTTCGAGATGATTCGGCGGAAAAAAGAACAATTGACGGACCAATGTGGGAGCAAAAGGCTTCTATAACTGGCATTTAACAACGACCTAGGGAACCACTGTAGATGAGGAGTAACTGCACCAGAATGGAATTTTGCGTTGCCTGCAATACAAGGAATGGAAGAATACAGATCAGATTTTGTCTTGTTATTGCCAGACTGCATTTCAGCCAGGATGGAGAATCACTGGATACGCGTATACGGTTTAATTTCTTCTAAAACACGAAGCCCACAACAATGCAACGGAAATTCCAGACAAAATGGGATTAAAAATTTGTTTATATCTTAACAAATAGCCGAGGAAACGATGCGCATTGCTCAAAATGATTTCGAATGCGAAGGAAAATAAATTGAGACATTAGCAACGGTGATGATGAAAACTGGAAAATGTAAAGGTAATGAGTATATTTCAACTCTTCTGTTCCATTTTGACAATAACACCCTTTCCCCCATCAATTTTCACCCTCTGCCCACTTTCAAACGCCCTGGTCGCGCCCACTGCGCCCACAACACAGGGCAGGCCGTACTCTCGCGCCACCACCGCCCCGTGGGAGATGAGCCCGCCCAGCTCGGTCACCACTCCGCCCAGTAATGGGAAATACGGACTCCAGCCAATGTCGGTACTCGTCGTTATGAGGATATCACCCTAGAGTTATAACAGTCATTACAAACATACAGACACAAATGATAGGCTAAAATTTACCTTCTCAATGCTTTTAGCGTCCTCCAGGCGTGTCACAACCCTTGCTATGCCCTCGTAGACACCTCTACACACCGGAGTGCCCTTGACCTGGCTCGCTCCATCATATTTGGAGAAGGCATCCGCAGACTCGTAAGCGGGATCATTGAACTGAAACAAAATACATCGTTATTAAATGTAAACGTATTAATAAATTCCAAAATGATTTCTTACAGCTCTTGGGATTCCCTTTTGCATTTCTGTAAAACGAAGCTGATCCCAGGACGGTGTCAGTCTTCTTCTTCTGCTCGCCCTAGAAAAAAAAACGCCAAAATCATTAGAAATTTAATCTTTACATGCATGATTCCAAACTCACTTTTGCACCAATGCCGGATTCGGGCCTTCCTTCGCCAACAGCCCCAGCTCGTAAAGCGTAAAGTAGACTACGAGGCTCTCATCTGGCAGCCGTCCGCTGCGACGAAGACTCTTCCCTAGGTAGCGCATCGCAACTCTGAGGTCGTGAGTGCCGCGGATGACCATGGACTTGGTGTGCTCTCGGAGGGCAACACCGCCAACTGCGAGAGGGACGATCACGCGGAGAGCCTTCCTGCAATTTAAGATAATTATAAATAGAGCGTTTGGAGTTTTAACCTTTTTTTGACCTGGTTCCGTTGTCGATTGCAAATGTGAGCGAGTCAATCTTCTCGTCGAGCGTCTTTCTCTTTCCCATGCCGTCGCTGTTGCTGCTGTGGGCCGTCATGGCCTGGAGAGTGGCCACCAGGGGCGTGGGATCCTCTCCCCAGGGCACGCTGGACAATTCGAACTAAGACAGGAAGACATTAAAGTCGATTTACTAAATAATTTCGATGATAACAATTCACCTCTTTGAGACAACGGTGGTAGAACTTTGCGAGGAACTGTTTATACTCTGTCGCCACTTCATGCGACGACCTGCTCCGATCCTGCAGCCAGAGTTCAGCCTCCTTGACCTCCATCTGGGCAAACTCCTTTGCATTTGGGCAACGGGACACCCTCTCGGCAAGTCTCTTGAGTCCCTCCGGCACCCCGGCGGACTCCACGTCCTCCTCGTCGGAGGTGAGCAGCGCGGCGGCGTCCGAGTACAGCTCGTTGGTCCATTCTGTGTAGGAGGAGTATTCGATATGATAGTGAGCTAAATCATAGATGTGGTAGTAGTACCTCCTTTGCCCGCCAGGGTGAGGAACATGATGAGGGAAAACGTCGTGCTGGCCGTGCTCGTTTTCGCATGACGGAGGAAGATCTGGAATTTTAAATATGTCAATATTTTATAGAATTCAACCATTGCTAGTTACCGCTGACAGGTCTGCCAGTTTGAGTCGAATCTCGTCATAAATCCGGTCTGAAGGCCAGGTCGACATTTTCTCCACATCATGAAACAGCGGAAGTTTTGGGAGGCCGGGCATTCCGAACTTGCGCCAAAAGATGCTCTTGAAGAGGTCCTGAAACACATTTCTCGAGATAACACTTGCTACCTAACAAGTCATTTAAAATAGTATTACCGTGACCATGGAAACCCTCGCCCGCACAACAGCCTTGAGCGGCGCCACGCCCCTCCGGTCAATAGCCACGCCCAGGTCCTCCTCCGTGGTGACCTCATGCCCGAACACGGCCATGTCCACAGCCTGAAGTGTCTTGTCCACCTTCCTGCCCTCCACACGCTGCGTCAGGCAATCAGTGCACTGCAGCAGGCATTGGTGTTGCCATGTTTGGATGAGTCGCTCGGCCACGGGGGCGTAGCTGAAGGCGTTGTTATTGCCCGGTTCCAGGGAGCGCGTGTATTGCATCTGGACGTCCAGGCATTTGCCGATGGAGCTCGAGGTGAGAGGGGTGATGGCGTTCGGGAGAACCTCTCTAACGCAGGAGAAAATAATTTAATGTTATCAGGAAAAAAATCTATTTTGTTTAACTTACCCAACATTGGCTTTGGTAGTAACATCAAACTTTGAATTGACTGGGGAATTGAGTTCGTGGGTCAGCTCAAACTCAGTCCAAGACTAGAATGAATTATTTCAACAATTGTAGTATATTTTAAATATATTATCACTTCCAGTACACTTACCTGGAAAGATGTAATTGGCCTCGCCTGCAGGAGGCAAATAACGTTTTCTTCCACAACTGCGAATTCAATGTCCCTGGGACCACCAAACCGACCTTCAAGCTCAAAAGCCACTTTAGCTAGATTGATGGCAGTTTCTTTGCTCAAACAAAGGCGAGAGCTTTGAGACAAATCCAATGTCTTCTCTTCCACGGCTAGATTTTTGAAGAAAAAAAAGAAGCATTATTGCACAGAAGGTATAGAGAAAAAAATAGTTCATTTATTTACCTTCATTATCTCCCATTTGAACAACAGTCTTCTTCTCTCCCAGCTTGCTTTCTAGCAGGCTCCACCGGTTCTCTTCTTTGTTCTCCCAAGGGCGATGGCTGACAGTCAGAGTATCGGGATCACTGAGCGCTGATACAACGCTCTAAACATATTTAACTGCTTACTTGTTAACAATTGACATTTACAAATACAACGACTCACCTCTCCCAGTCCAAAGTTAGCTGTAATCACAACCTTTGACGGGTTGCCCGTGACCGGATCCTTGCTGAAGACGACCCCAGCAGCCTCAGCCGCCACCATCTCCTGCACCACAACCCCCATCCCGGTGAGCACTGGACGCCCGTTCTGACGACGGTACTCAACTGACTGGAAGGCGTAGTTGGAAGCCCAGCACTTGGCCAGGGACTGCAGGACAGACTCGAGGCCTGAGCATCCGAGGAAGGTGTCGTTCTGTCCGGCGGCTGAGAGCTCCTCAGAGTCCTCGCCGACGGCGGAGGAGCGGACAGCGAAACGTTTGGAGTTGGACAGATGGGACAGTTGCTCAGAGACGGCGGATGCGATCTCTGGTAAAACGGGTGTTGATGTAATACATTCGGTTGCTCTGAAAAGATATTATGTTGTTGCTTCAACTGAATGTAATAAATTTAACTCCAATACCTTTTGCATGCACCTTCCAGAGCCTTTCTTCTGTCCTCGTCTGAGTAGAACTCTTGAATAGCCGCCATCTGGTTGATTTCCTCAATGCATTTTGCCATCCCTTCGTTGGCTTTCACTTGCGTCTCAAACGCTTCTTTGGGGACGATGAAGCCGTTTGGAACTCTGACATGGGACCTGGAAGATAATATGGTTTCAAACACTTCTTAAGTTAATGGATAATAATGATAATGTTCTCTTACATATTCGTGATCCCTTTACACTGCATCATGTTGGCAAGTGAAGTGGCCTTCCCACCGCAGGAGCCTTCAAAAGCAGCCAAGGGAGACGAGAGCGGGAAAGCGTGTGGGACTGACGCTGATTTCGCCACTGGGACGGGACCAGGAGAGGGTTGAAGGAGAGGAAAGGAGGCTGGAGAAGTAGATACCTTGGGAGTCAAATTACTGAAAAAAAGTAAATGTACAAACGCAAACGGTTACTGTATATATTTTCTTACTTATTGTTATTGTTCTCGTCCTTGAGCACAAAAATTGCATGTCCACGGACGCAGTTGAACGTCATCTCTGCAATCGCTACATTGCTGACATCGCCACAGGAACGTCGATTCTTTTCGGGTCTCAAAGTTAGACTTATGTTGTACCAACGCTTGCCAGCTAAAAATTAAGGGCTTAAGATGGTCGCTGTCATTTGAATTCCTTATTTACCTTCCATCCTGATGAAAATCGTCTGTGCCATCCTCGATTTCGTTCTCCATTCCGAAAGAATCGACCGCACACTCATGGGAAACTCAACCTGTGTGATGGGATGGACGGCAGTCCCGGGGACCAGAAGGTGACCATTAGCATAACTAAATTAATAAAAATGAACAAAAATTAAATACGCGTAAAATGTTTCCTTACGTTTCTCCGTTCAAATCACCCATCTGGAGGCTGAACTGGTATCCAGTCTCGGAGATTCCAAAGAGCGATGACAGCTCAGACTGCCTGAGTAAAGAGCCTGTTTGAGCAACGTCCTCCACTAGACGCCGCCGCACCCCTCTGAAGTAGAACTCTTTCTCGTCCTCTCCCTGGGCGATGTCGCCCTGCAGACAGCCGTACTGGTCGATGCCTTGCAGAAGATCGTCACTGAGCTTGTTGGCTTCGCTAATCTTGTCCATTTTGAGTCTGGAGACAAAGTCTGCGATTGGACTCACACTTGCATCTGTGGACCATTCGAAGGGATTCTCCAACGCAACAAAGCTAGAGGGAAATAAAAGAGTAAACTTGATTATATTAGAGGCCCGTGTATAGATCACCTTCGGTGATACACCCTCTTTAGATTATATTTTAAGAATCATCAGAGGCACTTACACAAGATTGATCCTGACATGCACCGGCTCGCTGCCATCTTGTTTTCTGAAAGCCAAACTTTATGTTATTTCCGCTTTTTCTACTGTTTCACTTGACTTCACTTAATTACCTCATCATGCCATTGAACAGAATCCTCCACCTTCTAAACGGTTCCAGACAGATGAGAGATACTCCGCCGGCACGAATGGCATCCTCCTGACCGCGCTCCACATTCACCACAACACCCTTGTCATCCTCCCCATTAGTGACCAATGAGAGCGGTTCCGAAAACACAGTCTCGCGAATCTCCAACTGCACCTCAGCCGTCCGCCCACCGAGCTGTTTCAGCCGGAGGTGCAGGCACGCGCCCTCGTCGGTGGCACAGCGGATTTCAAAGGTGTCTCCGTTGGGTGCGGCCAGCGGATTCGCCTCTAGGGCGCGTTCCCGTGTTGAAGGGAGTAGGCCCATGTCTTCGATTGACGAGGCATCTAAAAGAAAGTATTTTACTACCGTGTTAAATGTTGCAAATATGTGTTGCTTACTTACTGCTGATATCGTACTTTGGCAGTGCTTTCCTTCTACCCCGTACATCTCGCTGATGTCTCCGTAAGAACCGCTCGAAGCATATTTTTCGAACCACCCTCATCGGGCCGTCTGTAATGAATAAATGAGTGATAAAACAGAATGGGCCTCATCGCAAGACGTTGATGACGCCGCAGGGCGGAGATCAAAATTGGAAGAAGAAGACGAGAACGGCGAGGAGGAGAAAACAAGAGCAAGGAGGAAAACCGAAACAAAAATCCATTGATGAAAACAGTTGAACTTTAGATGATAAAAACTGCACCTGCAGCTCATAAAAGGTGGGCGATCGGGATCTATAGTACGATGGGCATACATGAAAGGTTAGAAAACATTCCTTAACAATAAAAGCAAAGCAATACACGCCCAAACCATTTCTGGCCGAATAAATCAACTTGAGAAAACATTCCATTCTATCAATGCGGATCTATTTTAATGAATTCTTGGAAGTGGAGGAGAAAAGAAGATTTTGAAACTACACTTGAGTTCAGTGGCTGAAGGTATGAGTCATTGTTCTATTATAGATTTCCTTACGCTACTTGGTTGACGGGTGTATATGTTTTAAATCATTAGTTTATCCTATAGAGGCCCTTGCATTGGATAAGTAATTTGCATTGAGAGTTTATATTGCACCTGAATCAACAAAAAACTTATTGATGTATTATAATTTATAAGCTATGCATGAGATAACCGGGGAAACGATCACTGTACTTACCCTGCGTCCACCAGGTCTCGCCCTCCTCCATGGGCAACCACTGCACCACGGTGAGCCCCGCTAGCACCAAAGCCAGCACGTGATCCACCGGGAACCACCACTCGGCGTCCGGCGACAGCACCGCGCCGACGCCAAAGTAGATCAGCAGCGGCGGCGCCACCGACAAGAACGAGTGGCGGAACTTCCACATGACGAGGAGCAGCAAGGTCAGGGAAACGAACACCATCGGCTTTGTTTACAAGGACACGAGCTCAGGGGTCAACAACGACGACTGAGTGAATGAGTGACAAGGAAGAGATGAGCTCTTGTTTCAAATGCACGAAGAGGAGAGAAGGAGGAGATTTGATACGGCGGCAACGGAGCACAGCGACTGTTTTTGTGGGCTCTTTGAGCGGAGCCCGGCTTCAAATTTTAATAATGACAAAATGACATACTTTGCATTTTTATCTCGCACATCGATTTCAGTGTTTGAAGCTTTGGAAAACTGCTCTGATAATACATTTGACCATTAGAGCGGAAGGAAAATTAAGACTTTTGCGTAGGCATCAGATTTATTAACAATTTTTTTGCATGCATGGACGAGTCCAGTCCATTAAAATCTGGATTTAGCATTCGGAAAATTTGCATGCAGTCTTCAAAATTGCGCAAGGCAAAAACAACCGGTTTCCTGTTGCATGGTTACGTTAAAATAGGAAGGGGAACAAAAATGCTCTGTTATTATAAAGTACATTTGACAATAGCATGTTTTTAAGCGTAGAACTAAAATCACAGTTTCATAAGGCGCAATTAAGTAGGTTTAAGCACCACTGTCTCATCATCCCCGGCTGGAATCGTCGTCCCGCCCATGTCCGCTGTGGCCGCCATGAGGCTGTCCTGCGTGTCCTCCTCCATGGGCACGTCCTTGACAGAGTCCTCCTCCTCCGCTATGCTGGAGCTGGCCACGCTGCTGTTGGAGCTCTCGTCGATGCTGATGACCGGGTGAGTGGAGGAGGAGGATGCGGCGGATTTCTTCGGATTGGTCGACTGAGAGGTTGTTGAGGCGCTGCTGTCCTCACGTTGATGCTTGGAGATGTGCTCGAAAAAGTGATCGCGGTTGATGGACTGAAAACATAGGTATAGAATTAGTTCAGGTTAAATGGGTTGTAGGAAAGTGTAGCAGCTTCTTTGGAGTGTCGATAAAAACCAATTTTTTTGCATTCATGCATATATGATATTGTACTGTTAGCCTAATCATGGATGTCTGTAGCAGACATCCGTGGCCTAATTCTGAAGTCCCGTCGCTTAACGATAAGAATACACTTGCATAAGGACCCAGTTTATCAAGACATAACTCAAAGTTTAAAGTAACGTTCAGCCGAAATGCCACAGAATGAATCGTTTACCTTATAAGAACACTTCTGACATGAGAACACCGCAGTCCCCTCGCCCTGGTCAGGATGCCTCCTCGCCACATGTTTGATGAACGTGGAGCTCTGCGCGGCCACGTAGACGCAGAACGGACACTTGTAAGGCCGCGCCCTCCCGTGCCGGAACATGTGCCGACGTAGACTGTTGTGATCCCCGGTCCGGTAGGGGCACTCCGGGCACTGGTGCGGCTTCTCCCCGGTGTGCTGGCGCATGTGAAGGTCGAGCATGGCCTTGCGGGCGCTCTTGTGGCTGCACACGTGGCAGATGTAGGGTCTTAAGCCGGAGTGGACGCTCTGGACGTGTTTCTTGAGGCACTTTGAGTCTGAGAAGACCTTGGAGCAGAGGTCGCAGCGACGCTTCGTCAGCCATTGACGGAGCTATGTTTTTATATATATTTATAATGAATCAGTATTTCAGACTTCTAACTATTAGTTACCATTTCCGAATTTCCATTCATATGGGACATCATATGTGATTGCAAGGCCTCTAGGTTGTTAAACAGCTTCTTGCAAGACCCGCATTTTAAAACCTTGTCAGTTCTGTGTGCATTGCTGGAATAAAAACACACTTAATTATACACAACCTACCACCAATGTGTAGTAAATAATCATACCTAATGTGATTGTCCATTGTAGCCGGAACGAGTGTCTTAAACCCGTCCTTACAAATGGGACATTGTAGCAGTCCCGAGTCGAGTCCGTGCTCCCGCCACAGGTGCATGGCACACAGCGACCAACGAGAGAACGACACTGCAGCGGCAGAACTGGAAGAGGACGCTGAGCGGCATTTTGGGCACGAGAAGTGCTGAGTGGAGTCGGGAGTGTCGATCTTGGGGCTGGTGTGGCAGGAGAGGTGCAGGGCCAGGTTGGCGCTGCTGAAGCGGTGTGGGCAGCCAGGACGAGGGCATCTGAAAGGAATGAACATGAACACTCTGTCTTGATAATTGCTCTAACCGTGCTTACTTGAATTTGGTCCTCTCCTTGGCAGCAGGTCTTCTCTCTTCCTGGCGGTCGGATTGATCTTCTTGCAGCTCATTGAGAGCTCCATCTTCGTCGTCGTCTATTTCAATTTCACTTTCTTCGTCGGTAGTCTCATATGATTTGCTAATTCCGACCTTGGGATGCATCTAGATGGGTTAATGAATAATAATATCGACTTTATCAAATAATTATATCTCTCGGTTTACCTTATTCATATGCATCCGACAGTCCTCCTTCCTGGAGAACTTCTGCGAGCAGTGTGCGCAGACGAAGACTTGCGTCACGTGTCCATGCGATGTCGACGGCCGCGTCTTTGGCGGCGTGAGGTGCGTGGTGCGCGCATGCTCCTGAAATGCCTCCTTTGTTTCAAACGATTTGTCGCAGAGACGGCAGCGGAACACGAGAGCAAGGAGCTCGTTCACATCGGGCGTGGTCTCGGATGGCGGAGGACTGGCCACAGCCTCGGCGGCCTCTTTGTTGCTGATTGGAGTGACAAGGACGACTGAAAATAGGGACACAAAATACAGTATACTAGAGAAGGCCTGGCCAAGACGACTTCTTCCACACAATGACTTACCTGGTTCATTTGTCGACGATGGCAGCGTTATGGCCGGCAACCTGAAGATCCCTTGAGAAGAGGGGACGATCATTGGCATGGATTGCACCTCACTGGATGGCATTGATGTGGGCGTAGGTTTGTCCTTTGCTGCTCTGTTCCCGCCCCGCTGCAGGAGTCTTGGCGCTGTGGACGCAGAGCGACGGGACATGATGGGGCTAAGGATGGTTAGTAGTATTCCCAAAGGGCGTGGCCTCTGAGGGAGTCCTCCACGGCATGGCCAGCAGCGCTCGCTCAGGCGCCACACTGTTTATTATTGCGACTGTCAAAAATCAAGAGAAAGAAAACCAGGGGACACAGAAAGTAGAAAGAGGAGCCTGCGTATGGATCATAGAAAGGAGTAAGGGGCTGACCACATCTAATAACCTTGTATTCATATGACATAACAGATCAAAATGCAGTTCTCAAAGTCCCCGATAGGGGGCAGTCTGAATGTCGTGACCAGACTGAGTGCAGAGTTTCTCTGCTGAGGGGAGAGAAAACTCTCCTGAGTGTCACAAGACGTGGTCGTCAACTCAGTTGAGTGAACAGCTCTCAGCTCTAATGCAACGTGTTTGGTCACGATTTTTACTTGCCCTCTCCTACCGGCAGCATTTCCTACTATTTTTAGCGGCAATATT